>JAOVVA010000033.1:5396286-5416559 GCA_028565275.1 Leiocassis micropogon
ATATAAAGAGAAATAAAATACCTTGATGCTGTTATAGGTAAATGATCAACTTCAGGGTCATAATGTCAAATCACCCAGGGTTGATTATTTACCTATAACAGCAGACACCTTCATGTTAAATTATTTGTTATTGGTTATTATGTTTGTTACAGTATGAGGAATAGAATAGAATAGAATAGAATAGAATGTGTTTTACCTTTTCATAAGGATCAGAATCATAGTTGAGGCCGATGCCACAGTCATCTGTGATCTCGGACAGATCTTCATCATCAAATTCTTCCAGACTAATGTCATGCGCTGCCCTGCAGACGGGGAAAAGAAATATGCTTAACTTTTTTTCAAGTACACAATTTCAAAAATTACTAATTACATATGCGACTGAGAGCATGGTACTTATCATAATGTTATATACAGTATGTAGACCATTTGTATACTATATGATAAAGGAAACTACTAATATTGTGTGCACGTGTCCTTGAAAGGACTTATCTCATAGTCTCTAAGTCATTTAACCACACGAAGACAAACGAAGCAGTCAGGACTAACATTCTGTCTAACTGACCAGAACACAGCAACAATATGACATGTGTCTCGTTTCCTCCTATCAAATATCTATTTCTAGGACTCCAGGTAGTATTCAGACGTCTCACTCATTTAGGGATACTGTTAGTTGTTGGTTATATGGGTTGGCATGCTGCTAAACGAGGACATTGTATGTGTGTTGGCTCAGGGCAATAGCAGAAAGCACTGAGCTTACACAGACCACATCAGTTCTACTCTGTTCGGTTGAGAGGAATGCTGCAATGCAGCTTTTTCCACCCCAAAGTTTTCAGGCAAATACAAAAACCCCCATCTACAGAGAGAGGGATGCATAGTATGTATACATATGTAGATAGAGAGTAATCTGTGCTAACACAGATTTGCAGCATGAAGTTCTGTGTGCATCACTTGTGCATAGGAACATGTATTTTACAATATCGTTACTAGCCATTATTAGATATCCATTACAGAGAGAGTGAAATTATGCATTTTAAATGACAGGTGCTTATAAACATGAAACATAAAATAGTTAACTTTTCCTGAACTGCTGTCACAGCGTTTACAGAACACAATTCTCCAGAATGACTCTGCATGCTGTAACATTACGATTTGTCTCCTTCAATCAAACTAAGGAGCTCAAACCAGCATGACAACGCCATGTACACAAAGCGAAGGTGATAGTGAGACAGTGAAGAAGACAAAGAAATATATTTAACATATTTAATGACCATTCTCAAAACTACGGTCATAAAAATGGGAATAAATACAATTCCCATTGGCCTCCATGGTCCCTAGTTGGACTATTGGAGGTTCCTGGATGGATGGATGGATGGATGGATGGATGGATGAATAGATGGATGGATGGATGGATGGATGGATAACATTAGATGGCAACTACTGAGCTCAAACTGATTTTAGTCTTCATCTGCATGTCATTACAGTTGCTGGTTGATTATAGCCAGGTGACCTGATGATTCTCACAGAATGTATCCACACCTCTAACAAATCTAACTTCTATCTCTGCCTGAACATCTGCCTCATTTTAGACTGTAGCCTCTCAACCCTCTCTGCAATTTCCACCATCATTGGAGTGATTTTCCCTGTAGGCCCCTGTGACTATATCCAGGTGAGGTCCTCTAGTCTTTAATACACCAACAAGGTCAAAGAAATATAGTTTATCATTCTGAGGAATACTGAGGAATTCCAAAGTCTAATTATTTCCAGCCTCACTGGTTCCTCTAAGATGTCTTACTTGGGATCTACTATTCAACATGAAATATTTCAAGCCTTTTTGTAAATTTAATTTCAATTTAATTTTCATTTTCATTTTAATTTCAACTATGGCTTATGGTATATATATGGTCATACCTGGTGGTGATATCTGGTGGTTCACATCTCTAGCTTACAGCTCATTAAAATAAAAAAATAAATAAAAATCTACTTCAAAATATTAGAATATTTCCTAACATTAATCACAAAATGATTTTAATACAGAAATTCTAAACAGTATGTTAATGTATGCACTCAATAGTTGGTCAAGGCTCCTTTAGCACAAGTTACTGCATTTGTTTAAGATGCACTGTATGTTAGATTGCAGAAACAACCGGATGCTCTTTGCCAATTCTGTCTAAACATCACTACCAATCCCACAGGGGGTGGACCGAGTTAGCTCAGCGGTTAAGCTGTTGGACTACAGATCTATATCTACGGGTCAAAATGGCATACGTTCAAACCCCAGCACCACCAAGCTACTACTGTTGGGCCATTGAGCAAGGCCCTTAGCCCTCAACTACTCAGATGTATAATAAGATAAATAAATGTAAGCCACTCTGGATAAAGGCGTATGCCAAATGCCATAAATCTAAATGTAGATGGGAGTTGTCGGGATTCAGATCCCACACATGCCTCTTATGGAAGCAAGCCCCAGTCTCCTTAGCATCATCATTACATGGATATTGGAAAATTTCTACGATAGCCTGTGTCTAACCAAAAATAGCTTTGTTGAAATGTTTATTTTCCTCATTGTTTTCTATTTAGAATAAATCAGTTGTCAATCTTCACTAATTGTTCAATTAAAGACAAAGCATGCCAAATCATCTTAAGCTCAGGTTTTATGCGTTTTTCATTTTGTAGATGGGATACAACCGTTTATCTGCCTTTTTATCAGCATACGCTTCATTCAGTTGAATTGCATGCTGTTTTTTTTAAAGGTATTTTGTTGCACTTAGGTCAAATCTCACTGGCCTAGGTCCTGGTCTAAATCCGCTTTGTACTGTACATCAATGCTGTGCCAAGAATTTCGGTAGAAGGATTTTCTTACCAACGCATCTAGTACATTTATATATAAGCTTTAACTATCTCTGCAAGTGGTCTAAAGGCTACTGTAGTTCCAAAGGCTAAGTCAAAGGTAGACCAAATCTATTCTTCATGTTAGTATAATATTAAGATTAATATTAGTATACATACAGCAGACAAGAATACCAATGTCTTATTAGCGGTTGCTATAAAAAAAAAATACACTAGCAATAAAAGGATTTCCTGAAATGGCCATGGAGGGACACATGGGTGATCCAGAATATGTAATACTGTAAATGTATATGTACAGTACATTATATTTATAATATTTTGGACAAGTGATCAGAAATAATAAATCAAAGTCATAGGATTTAAATTCTGTTATTCTTCAAGTATGTGATCTTTTTTTAAACCAGAACATATCCTCAATGTTCTATACATATAAGGAATCATAATTCATAATCACATAATAATAGCAAGCTGTTGTAGAATGTAGAATCATCATCATTTTTATTGTATAGTGTCAAACAAGCAGGATACAGGCTTAATAATAACATACTTGTACTGAGTTTTTTACATTTGTTGCTTTACACATTATATTTCGTATGTGGATAGATTATTACTTGCATTTTGTTTACTTTTAATTGGAAAAAACATGGGCAGCAACCCGCTACTGGCCAATCTGAGTGAGGATGCTGAAGATACTACTAGGTCCCAAAATGGACTTAAGTTTCTTGAATTTCAACCATTTCAATACCCTCACAAAAATTTGTGTAGCAAATGGAGTTCAATGTTTTTTTTTTCTTTGCTACCAGGTCATTACAATTCAATCCACATTCGCACATTCGAGATGCTGTATACCAAATTTTAGCTTGAACACACTTTTCCCAGGAAATCTGAACATTATCTGAATTTAAAGACTGGACTATCTGATGGACATGCCCCAAACTCTGCAGACTTGCGTCCAGAATATACTGCAAATCCATGCAACCAATCACAAGTTATAACTGTTTGAGTAAATCAGGCTTCACCCTATTAGGATTTATAGGCATGAACCTTGGATGAACCTAATGAAGTTGACCCTCCAAGGTCAAGAAGTCTGTAAAGAAAAAGAAAAAACTGGGACCAGCTGTAGTAATTGTATTACGCATATAATATCAATTATCTAATTATCCCATACAGGGTCACATTTGGAAAATTTGCCTAATCTGCATGTCTTCAGTCTGTGGGAGGAAACGCACCAAGTACAGTACAGGGAGAACATGCAAACTCAAAGTTCAGGGGAAACAAACACACACACATAGATACAGGGTAGGAATCGAACCCTGGAGGACCCTAGAGGTGCAAGGCCAAAGTCTTAAACACTACACCAGTGTGTCACCTATATAATGCATATTATTTCAAAGTAGAAATAAATGGAACTCATGTAATTAGAGAAAAAAATTTAGGGTATAACAAGCACATCTCAATTTTATATCACTTTACATGATGTAATCTACATGATTCATTTTAGAGTGGAAGAACAAGAAGAAACCTAATGAAAAATAGGTGCTCCTGTTTTTGATGTAATGATATTACATACGGAGAAGCAGCGACAATAATAACTTAAAAAAAGGTTATTAAAAAATTCATATCCAGACACTTATTATGACAGTTATGTCCAACATGTCAAAATATCTAAACATTAAAAAAAATCACTTGTAATGTTTATTGTTAGCATTACTACAGCAATTAGTGTTGAAATCAATAAATGTTCACATTATAATAAGTATAATGAAATCCTGATAATTCCCTAGCCATCCATGTTAAGGAATTCAGGAGAACATCATTATTCCTGCTCTCAAGATGGAAGGAATGACATCACTCTCTGTGACCTGTCACTCAGAGCCAATCACAGGTATTTGTCCAGAACGTTTGTATGCAGCAGAAGATTTTTTCCAAGTACGTTGTGTGTTCAGTTGCCCTGTGACACAGCATAAGTTTAAAAGGATGTCGTTCTTATGTCTTGGCAGAAGCATGCATAGTGCTTCACTATAATGTGATAGGAGAGGGATTCGCATCTTATGTTGTAGATAAGCAACATGTTTTAGACCTGATGTTTAATCACTGCTAAGAAATGATAGACTGATTGCAGTGACCTAAATAAAGCTCTGACATAATGCTAGCAGAGATTAACACAACTATTTTCCACTGAGATACTGTTTCTTTTTAAAAGACTGTACTGATTTCATTAATTGTATAAGAACTGGACAAACCCTCTGTGACATCACACATACTGTAGGTTTTCTGAAGAATAGTTTTGAAGGTCAACTGTGGGAGCTCTGAATGCACAAACCTCAGTTACCACAAGTTATCTAGCTTAGCTTTAGCTTAACTAAAATGCAAAGGCAAAAAAATGGCATTTTTATATGCTAGCATTACTTTGTATTTGATTTAACGTCATTAAATCATTACTACACTACACAATGTCCCATGTCAACTCCTAATTTTTTTTTTATTATAGTTGATTCATTCTACTTCAAGTACAATGATTCCAGTTAGCTGGGTAGCTAAAGTCATGATAGCAAACAACTAGCAGTTTGACAGCTGCAATACACTCAAATCACCCACACTCCTAATTATGCATCATTTGATGGCTTAATATAATTTTAACTCATGAGTAATAAAAATTTACCCCTGTACTTTTGTCATAAATGGAAACTCTAGCCTGAGATGAATTGTCCAGGATAAAGCGGTATAGACGATGAGTGAGTGATTGGGTAGGTGAGTCGCACCTCTAGATATGGAGACCAAAAATGTTTTTTTTTTGTTTTTTGTTTTTTGTGACTCACTTTTGTAGCTGAACTTTTTGTTAACAGAACTGCAGTTCGTGGCACTTCCATGTCTTCAGAACCAAAAGTTGCCACGTCATGCTAGAACGTCACATGGCGCTGGTGTCATAAAGGTTTTTAAATAAAGTGTATTCTTACCCTTCTCTGACTCTAACTTTTGCTATGGCACTTTTATACAAACACATTCTATTTTTGTATTTTTAAATAGAGGACTAGAGTCACCATGTCGAGCTTTATTGTCGCAATGACTTGCCCCCATCCTGATCATCCAAATTAATGATCAAAGAAGTTATTACAGCATTAATAATAATAGTAATATGTACTGTACTGTAATTCTAACAATGCAATTTTTTGTTGTGTTGATATGAATTTTTATCTAAAAACCTACATGACTCAAGCTTCAGACAGTCTGGCAGTGAGGTGACTTCTTGTGCTGTGGACACCATGTATCAGGGTCAGAACTACTGGACACCAGTGATCTATGGGATCTAGTGCCATTCATAATAATTAGCTTCTTATGCATTATAAACTACATAATTGGTGACCATTTTTAAAATTACTATTATATTATATTATATTATATTATATTATATTATATTACTATTTGATATGAAAGCATGTCTTGCTATGTCATAAGTTCACAATATTATTGGTTTGATTTTCTAATCGACACCAGTACCCCTTACTGCCTTACTGCCCCAATCTCCATCCATCCTTTCTCAAGCAGTATCCTTGGGCACACAAGGGCAGTTCCTGATAGGTACTCACACGCACTCACTCTCACTCATCTTCTATACAGCTTTATCCTGTATTCAAGGTCGCGGGGGGCCTGGAGCCTATCCCAGGAGTAGGCAGGGTACACCCTGGACAGGGTTCCAATCCATCACAGGGCAGGTACTCACACACATTTAGAAAAAATATATAATAAAATATTCAATATAAAAATTTTTAAAATGTCCATATAAATGTTTAAAAAAAAAAGTCACAACCAAAAAAGCTATCAAAACAAAGTTTGAAGTAAGAAAAAAAAAAAAGATCCCAAACATAGATTACTCTGTAGAGCAACTATAAATCCATTTCCAGAAAACATGATATCAATGAACTGTACCAATGCAATTCTATCTGAAAAAGATGTGTTTGATGGGCATTTAGTCACAGAAACAAGAGGAGCTTTTCTTTATATAGGCACTGTACTAAACTGTCAGTACTATTGCTGGCTTAATACAGTAAAGTGATGTGAATATCCTCCCAGGATGATCAACAATAAATCTTCTATCTCTGCGTAAACATCTGCAGCACTCTGATTTACAGTACGTTCTGATTTACAGTATGTTCTAAACTATTGGAGGTTGGCAATCTCCCCACTCTGACCTTCACCATCAATGAGTGACATTTCCTCTGTGTCCTTATACCTACATCCAAGCGAGTACTTCTCTCCAAATGCTAATACACCAAACGTTTATACAACATATTGTATTTTTCTAAGGAACAATAAAGATAATAATTACATTTTGTGTGTGCGTCTGTGTCTGAGTGTTCGCAGGAGACAGGCTACTGCATTGTTGAAATCTAAGCAGCATCCCTGCCCGCTCAAAACAAGCAGACCTTGCTTATGTCTTCCTCAGGGTCTACTAGTCATAAAAAACAGCCATTTTTTTTTGTTTGTTTGTTTGTTTGTTTTTTACCTAGACTGTACGAATACCACCTACATCACAATTGGAATCCACAGTCTCCTTAGCTTCACTATGTGCATTTGGTATAATAAATAATTTCACAAATTACAATTAAAGTGTCAAAAAAAAATCATACAAAACTTTCAAGTTGTCAGTACAAATGAAGCATATATCTTTTTAAAATGCTGCTCATGCTGTATAACAGGACAGTATAACACACGCTAACTACCCTCTTCAATATACATGAGCTCAATGATTCCCACAGCTGCCTGGTGTCGCTTTGATTGACAGGGAAAAGAGAGGAACCCCATCCCTTCCACCCTGGGGGCATGCTCTTACAACTCTAGGCCATCTAGATTTAATCTAACATCTAGATTTAAACTGGCAGTCTTCTCAGGATAAGGGGAACACTTTTGTTCTCCAGCATACAAAATCATCTACAGGTCTGATTCTGCTCATTCCTGTTGGATGAAGGGTTCCCAAGTAAATTGGATACAGGCAAAGAAAGAAACATCAAGGAAAGCAATTACAATATTACATGACAGTCCAGATTTCAGATGGGAAACCTAAA
Organism: Leiocassis micropogon; assembly: GCA_028565275.1. NCBI lineage: Eukaryota > Metazoa > Chordata > Actinopteri > Siluriformes > Bagridae > Leiocassis > Leiocassis micropogon. The sequence continues at coordinate 5,404,197 of JAOVVA010000033.1, forward strand.
ATGTACTGTAGGATCCTGGGTTTGGCATAAAACTCTTATTCTCCAGCATGCTCGGTAAAGCCTAACAGCTGTTTTACTTATAAAACTGCAGAAATGTGTTCCCAAGACGTTTGCGCAGTATTGGAAGTTTTCAGCTGTTAGGTTTTATTGAGAATATGGAGAAGTATTAGCTAAGCACTCCTTACCTGTCAGGGTAGCTGCAGTACCATCAGTCTGACAAAAATACAGCATATGGAGGAGGGAAACACAACGAATTCACTCAATCAGTTCACACTGTTGCTCTTTACAAAATAAGCATGGCATTCATGCATTAGTCACCAAGAAATGCCAGAGATGCTTTTTCATAAGTTGTACAATTACTTTTATACGTTAACAATTATCTATACGATGACATAAATATATGTACCTTGTCCACCCATGGACACTAGATGGCACACCGCATTTCTTTTTAATTAATGCATTGCATTCCAGTACTGCCTGCAATAGCATTCATAAATGACCAAATATTCTTGGAGCCTAATAATCGCTTTTTGCAAAGGTGTCCTTTTTACTATAAAACCGAACTACCAATATGAAATGGATACTATTGTCAGATTTATATATGTCCTTCGTTTCTGTAAAGCTCTAAACTTAAGAACACAGTAAGATGCTCTTATTATTCTTACATACTGTACATCACTGTGCAAAAGTCTTATGTTTATCACGGCTGTACTGTATTAGGATGTCGAAAACCATTCACGCTATTCCCAAACATACATTAAAAATTAATAAATAAATATTACAGAAGAATATTTGCATGACTGTAAAGAAAACAGCAATTTACAAGAAAGACCAGTTTTCAGATGGAAACCATAAAAAAAACATAATAATAATAATAATAATATTAATAAAAACCTAATGTGGGCTACTGAGTTTTTCATGGAAATAGAAATGGTCAAGTGTGACAAAGTTACCAGAAGAACTCATATTTTCATACAATCCTCCCACCTTCTCTCAAAAAGTGTGCTTTTAACAGCGAAAACACCACCCCTGGATTTGACAGGCTTAATACTCTACTCTATTAATGGGACAACATAAACCTTGTTGGCTGTCAATTTGCTTTGACAGTGTAGCCTTGAGTGGAAGCACATGCTCACATGAATAAAACAATTTTCCGTGTTCATTCTGAAACAGTCTATAGATTATATAAAGAAACACATTAACCAATAACCTAGTCATAAATAAATGGACTTCCTGAAAAAAAACAAAAAACAAATCTAAAATATTTGATTAAAAAATGAGGAAACTCTTGTTTGGTGAATGTTAATGTTGTCTAGATTGGTTAATCTCAAGTATAATTATTTTGAGCACTTCTCTAAATCACTAGATAAAGTTCTGCAAATCAACCTCTTTGCTACATTCTGTTGTCAACATCAGATTATTTGGTTTGTAACACAAAACTTCAGGTAGGAAGTCCAAGTTGGCTTAAAAAGTCCCCCCAGAACCATCTGGTCCACCTAGTGGACAATCTACAGAGATTCCTGGAAAGCAGTGATGTGGGAATGCGCACATTAGAACAAATAAAATTGTAAAAATTAATACCAAGAAACCCATTTTATTAGCCACATTAATATAAATACAGGTAAATTATTATTATACCCCTGGAACAGTAGATACAATTAAGGGCCTTACTCTAGGGCCTAACTGTGTCCTGAACATCTAATGAGTAATCGAACGCTTCAAACACTGAACCACATCTCCCGAGTTCTGCACCACCACCTGAGGGTGCATTCACTGATATGGAAGCATGTCTTGCTATGTCATAAGTTCACAATATTATTGGTTTGATTTTCTAATCGACACCAGTACCCCTTACTGCCTTACTGCCCCAATCTCCATCCATCCTTTCTCAAGCAGTATCCTTGGGCACACAAGGGCAGTTCCTGATAGGTACTCACACACGCACTCACTCTCACTCATCTTCTATACAGCTTTATCCTGTATTCAAGGTCGCGGGGGGCCACGACCTTGTTCTGCACCACCACCTGAGGGTGCATTCACTCTGCTTGGGATATGCACTTCTTCAGCAGCGAGACTGTGCTGACCCAGTACATTCATTGATCTCTGCCATCCTGACCATCACAAAAAAGGTAGAAAGGATGTGGGGGCCAGAGAGAAGTTTTTCGCAACTTGGTAGTGCTAATTATTCCTTAAACCTTTTTGTAAAATACGTACATCTCCCTTCTTAGCCATTTTATGAAATTACTTTTAACCAGCTGGTTCCAAGGTAATTTATAATGGATGGGCATAGTATAACTCATATAATAGTTATCGCCTTCTACTTCATACAGGTCCCCCTAGCAGATTAATAATTATATTAAATATTCAAACAGTCATATTGGGGTAAACTCAGGCTCAATCAGTAAAGGCTGTGGGTTACTGATCAAAAGGTCGGGGTTCGAGCCCCAGCACCGCCAGGATTTCACTGTTGAACAAGGCTTTTAACCCCATCTGCTCCAGAGGTGCTGTATTCTGGCTGACCCTGCGCTCTGACCCCAGCTTCCTAACTGGGGTGCGCAAAAAAAATAATTTTACTGTGCTGTATGGTACATGTGCCAAATATTTTATTTATCCTATATATAATATATGTAATTCCAATTTTGTTTTTAATTTTCATTTTTAACGAGCATTTTTTTGGGGAAAATGGTTATACTACATAACTTTTACTCTACAATTGTTTGGCTATTGTACAAACTTGGCTTGACATGTTCTCTAATTTGTCTGAACACTTTTTTTTTTGGGTCACTGTATAATGGTTAAATTCTTGGTAACACTTTAAAACACATGTATTTAATTACAAGGCATGGATTGCTTTCTAGTGCTTTCTTCACAACAGTTGATTCTATGCCTTCACCTGTTTTATCAATATTATCATGAGGAAAGCCTGGCATTTGCTGAGTGTTTTCACAGGCCAAAAAGCGATATTTGGCTCATGGGTATATAAAAGGGTCACACTGCGAGAATGATCTGTATGTACATCGAGCTAAGTGGATCAGAAGAGACATCATGAAGAGCCTAATTGTCCTTTAGATTTGCCTCATAATGTCAGAGGCGACTATCAGTTGAGTTCTTTTTTCGTTACCATTTGGTTGCCCTGATAAAGGTTAAGTCCATCAGAGAGCGAGGGAGGGGGCGAGAGAGAGGCATCTGTCTGCCGTACACTTAACCACTTCTTAACTATGCTGATGGAAAATTTCTATGTCATTTTTACAGTAATAAGTAAACACAATGCTGTCTGTTAGTGTTAAATCATTTTACTAAAACGCATATTTAAAAATGTTTCCCCACTTCAGGTTTTACAACACAATCTTTCAATTAAAGTAAATGACAAAGCAAATCTTCCAGTGTCTATTTCGGATTGTACTGTATTGATAAGCATGTGTAACATAATAGGTTAATGAAATACATAACAGATTTGACTATTCATCTTTTCCTCGATTCCCGCTTCAGGGTCTGTGTGCATGGAGTTTGCATGTTCCCCCTGTGCTTGTTGTGTTTCCTCCCACTGTCCAAAGACATGCAGATTAGACGAATTATTGTTACCAAATTGCCTGTAGTGTGTGAATGAGCGTGTGAGGGTGTGTGTGTGTGCCCTTTGATGGATTGGCACCATATTCAGGGTGTACCCCGCCTCCTGCCCTAAGTCTCCTGGGATAGGCTCCAGGCCCCCCGCGACCCTGTCTACAGGATAAAGCGTTATAGACAATGGGAGTGAGGGAGGGAGTATGCATGTTTTCACTTGGATATCTTCTCCACTGACCTCAATATAGTTTTATTTGTTGTTTTCTCTCAAGCAAATATGGCTGAGATCTGACCTAAAAGTCACAGATTCTACATCTTAGTCCAAATCTGTCTGTCATCCTGTTGATCCCTACAAACTAATCTAAAATCATCTCGAAAATGCCCTTTAAAGTCAAAAACATGAATGGCAACCCTCCAAGAAAAATACAGAGTTGCCAACATTTCCTCTGTCTGCTCAAGCAGATAATTTTAGTGCTGACAATCCATATAAAAGGCTTTCAACGATGTCTTGGTTTTGTAAGTAGTGACCATGATAGTGATGCTCTGACATCTGAAATTCCTACAGAACATACAGAATACACAAATCTGAGTTACTAACAGTCCGCATGCCACAGTGGGGATTTGGCTGCTCTATGAAGAGGTTACTGTCACTTTGATGCAGACTGGATGATCCATGATATCTGTCGTCCTTTTCTCAGCCTATTAACATCCCTGATATTTGCCAGTGAATTTCTAAAACTAAGTAATACATATATAGTTCCACAGTGTCACATACGTCTTCATCATTATTTATATTTTTTTTTAAAAACAATCACATGAACAGTAATTACTGTTTACTTATTTACTCACTCACTCATCGTCTATACCGCTTCATCCTGCATACAGGGTTGCGGGGGGCCAGGAGCCTATCCCAGTGGACTTAGGGCAGGAGACGGGGTACATCCTGGACAGGGTGCCAATCCATTGTAGGACATACAAACACACACACACACACACACACACACACACACACACACACTCACACTCACACGTTCATTCATACACTATGGTCAATTTGGGAACGCCAATTAGCCTAATCTGCATGTCTTTGGACTGTGGGAGGAAACCGGAGTACCCCGGATTAAACCCATCAAGGATGGGGAGAACATACAAACTCAATGCTGGCGGGAATCGAACCCCCGACCCTGGCGGAAGAAGACTAAAGAAATTCAATACACTTAATTACTATAAGCGCATTTTGCAGTTACTGTTTTTAACCAATAATTGCAATATTATTCTACATCACTACATCACTAATTGGAGCATATGGATACTAAAAAATGATTATTTTTATTATTAATAATAATAATATTGTTTGAATTACATTAAAAGTTTTTCTGCAAGTTTTTTTTTAATTGGACAGTATAGACAAGACCCCATTGGTTATCCATATATATTTTTTAATTATTCTACAACTATGCAGTTACAGTAACATTAACTACATGTTAAAACTAGCTCAAATAAACAAACAATAGTAACCTTGGCCTTTCTATTATGTGTTGTTTCTGATAACAGCTAGAATGTTCCTTATGTTCGAGATAAGAGAACAAATATTTTTCCTTATGGCAAAACTTTAAAGAAATGATACAGTGATAGCAGTGACCTTGATAAATCGCTAATGTAATCATAGTACAGATTAACAACATTTTCCACACAGATACAGAAGATTTTTTTTAATAGCGTTTTATAATGCACTGGATCCAGGTCATAAAAATTAAATGCAAATAAAAAAAATAATTACATTCATTAAAAAAAATTAAATAATCTATATACTGATATATTAAATAAAGTTTTTTCGATAAGTTTTTTTCCTTTCCATTCAGTAGCTGCCATGCCTTTCTTTCACATGCATTATTAATTTAAATGTTTGACATGCCATGAATATGAGAATTGTAATTGGAGCCAAGTTGCTGGTATACAGATACAGTATGTATTTGTAGAAAGTGCAAAATTTTTAATTACTGTACAGAGAAAAGAATGAAATGGCTAGTGCACAACTACTATACGCTTCGTAACAAGTTTCTGTAAAAGTTTATTCAAATTTCCGTGAGTGATTTCAGATGAGTTGAGGAAAAAAGAAAAGCATGATGCCACCGATGTGTTGCCAATGCTTCACAAACAGGTGACATAAGGAAACACTTCCGAACATGCCATTATGTAAAGCATGACAAACTTCAAGATGACAGAAGGACCTTTTTTGTGTCAGGATCTATCTCACTGAGAGATTTATTACTTATAACAGCTCACCTTGATATGGTTTATTCCTTCCTGAATAAATGGTAATTCCAATTGTTTTTGGAATTACAATACATATAGTACTTGTATAATGTTGGGATATTTGGGCATATTTTCAAAGAGAGTACATCTATCTAATTAGGATGCATTTGATTTACTTCCTTTTAACTCTTGCTTTCATCTGAGATTTGGCTCCATCGCCAAACTGGTACAAATCGTGTTTGCGTGTCTTATCAGTAAAGCCTGGCATAAAGTGAGTTTTTCCATCAGAGCGAAAAGGTTCTAGCGCAGGTTTATACACGTAATGATATGCGGATGGCGTGTGTGTATAAAAAGCCTGCGTTGTGCGAATGATCTGTGTGTTCATTCGGGCAACCAGAGAACAAGATTCACAATGAAGAGCCTAATCGTCGTTATGGCCTGCCTCGTCCTCTCCGAGGCAGCCATTAAGTAAGTACTAAGTGTGTACCATTTGGCTGATGACTCTTATTACTCTTTTTAAATTTTCACGCATTTGTCTTCAGTGCATATCTTGTGAATAGTGCTGGTTTTATTTTGTGTTTAGCTGAGGTTTTGTCCGTCTGTGCAGGGTTCCCCTGATCAGGGGTAAGTCCATCAGAGAGAGTCTGAGGGAGAAGGGCATCCATCTGCCTTACACTGATCCAGCCCTTAAATATCAGCGCCCAGAGGTCCTGGCCACTAGCACTATCGATTCCTTGACCTACGCTGATGTAAGTCAAATCCCAGTCTTACTTCTCAAACTAGCCTAAGGATTCGTCTGATCAGTTTACCACCTGTGTTTCAGTCATACTACTTTGGCGTTATCAGCGTCGGCACACCACCCCAGTCCTTCCAAGTGCTCTTTGACACTGGCTCTTCCAACCTGTGGGTCAACTCTGTGTACTGCAGCACCCAGGCATGCAGTAAGTTCACCACTATTCACTCAAGCGCCATGCGTTAGAAAACGCCTTTTATAGTGCAGTTACGTTTATAACCTAAATCTGTGCATTTCTCTCAACAGCGGCTCAAACACAGTTCAACCCTCAGCAGTCCTCCACCTACCAGAGCACCTCTCAAACCTTCTACCTGCCCTACGGAGCTGGAGCGCTCAACGGCGTCTTTGGTTACGATACCATCACTGTAAGTGTTCTAGCTCATAGTTTAGCACATATAAACCTAAACATGATTTATTATACTATGACTTGTCTATGTTCTAGCTGCATACATTATCTAAAAAAGAAATTTCAGTATTGCTGTGATGATAGGGGTGCAACAGATCACAAATCGAATCAAAGCATCAATTGTGGGCAATGAATGAGAATTTTTTTTTCGAATCAGCAAAAAAAAAAGAGAGAGAAAAATAATTCTCCCTTTATTACTTATAAAATTGAAAGAAGGCGTAAAGCAAGGAACTTTTTCCCATGGTCTTAAATGAAAACAGCATTCCAGATGTCTAATGTTTAAATTAAATAAAATATTCAATAGTTAATTATTTAATTAAGAAAAATATGAGGCATAAATATTTTTTTAAAGATGTATACACTGACCATTATTTTTTTAAACAATAGTAAAAAAAAAAAAATGAAAAAAAATCTGTGTCCAAAAGACAAACTAACTAAATAACAATCAAGTCAAGTCATCAGAACTGCGTAGCGGGAATTTCTTGGTGTGATCTGGCAACCCTAAGCTAGCAAGTGGAAGAGAGGTTGAACTAGCAAAAATAAAGTTAAAAAAAATATTTTTTCACAATTAAACATTTGACTTTTTTTCACTCGGTAATCTTGCCCAATTACAGCCCATAAGGCAGTATCACTATATTTCACACTATGAGGGTTAAACTTTACAATTTATCCGTGGTTCACATACATGTCAAACCATGCGAAGATGATCATGGATCAACTCTGATCTGTTACACCACTATACATGGTATAACATGGTTAATATTAATACAACATCAATAGGTGTGTTTAGGTGATACCGAATTAAATTGACCTTAATCAATATCCAGGGCACCAGGGACTCATAACTCATTCATTATTGTGAAATCTTTGCAATTTGTGTTATGGAAGAATTTTACAAACTGATCTAAATTCCAATAAATATGCTTTCTGTATTCACATGCATCTTTATTTGTTAATATCATGTGTGAGCCTCTCGAGCACAGCACTTATTAGACAGTTTATCTTTTTTTGACTTTTTATAGCTGGCTGGCATCCAAGTCACTAATCAGGAGGTCGGTCTGAGCACTAACGAACCAAGCCAGCCCTTCCTGTCGGCTCCATTCGATGGAATCCTTGGTCTGGCCTACCCATCTCTTGCTGTCGGCAATGCCATGCCCCTCGTCGACAACATGATGCAGCAGGGACTCCTTGAACAAAACCTGTTTGGAATCTATCTGAGCCCGTAAGCCATTGTGAATTTGTCCATGCACATCTAAAGACATGTAGGCATATTTTGTTAATTGTTATTGCATGTTCAGGGCTGGAGGATCTGGCAGTGAGGTTGCTTTTGGTGCTGTGGACACCAACATGTATCAGGGACAGATCTACTGGACACCAGTGACCGCTGAGACCTACTGGCAGATTGGCATTCAGGAGTAAGTGGCATTCATAATAAGAACCATTCTAAGCATTAGTAAATAAATAATTATTGACTTTTAATTTATAATAGATTTGTTTTTAATCATAAACGTTATTATGGATCAGGTTCACGGTTTCAGGACAGCAGACTGGCTGGTGCTCCCAGTATGGAGGCTGCCAGGCCATCGTGGACACCGGTACCCCCAGCCTTACTGCCCCTAGCAACATCTACTCCTCTCTGATGCAGCAAATCGGGGCACAGCAGAATAGCTACGGCGAGGTACTATCCCATGAAACTGAAGTGGGAAAAATGGATTTATAATGTTTTACCATTTATTGGCAGTGTAAATGTAAAGGTAAAAATAGTAAAGGTTGTAAGAAGGTATAATTTTATAAGAAGACTGTAAAAAGGGACAAAGTTCTTATCAATGAAAATATCCCAAACTTTTTATAGAATGGATATGAAAGAAGGAATATGGAATGGAAAGTATATGTAACAACCCCAATTCTCTTTCAATGGATTTGATCAGAGATCAAAAGGCAAAATGTAATTATTTACTGGCTGTTTTTGCAAATACCAATGAATATAATTTGATCTCACTGGACCAGTGTAATCTTTGTGTTTGCTGAGTCTGCAATATGCCTTTTGGTAAACTTCAGGCATGATTTCATATCGCTCGTCACTCTTTTATAAAGACCCTATTTGCAGAGTGTCTGGGCTGTGACATTAGTATAAACACATCTCAGGTTGAGGTATAGATCACTCTAGCTCCTTCAGAGTTACTCTTGGCCTTTTCTCTCAATCCAATTCTAACCTTTGGTGGACAGCCTCCACTATACTAGGCCATGACTGTATGATATTCTTCAGATTTTTAAACAATGACATTGTTGGTGTTGTACAATTTGTAATTTGTTTTTATAGAATTCACCAAAACCATGGATTTTTTAGAAGTTTGATTTGATGATGAGAGAAAGCTCCGAGATGCAATTTGGGAACAAAGATGCTGTACTAGCATCTTTTCCGTTACGCTGAATTTTCAGTATTATGGCTGGCAGGTGACCTGAATTGCTTTAAAGAATGTATCCACACATCTGCCTCAACATCTGCACAACCTTTTTTTTGACAGTACACTGTGGACTGTAGCCAGGTCAGCAGTCTCCCCACTCTGACCTTCACCATCAGTGGAACGACCTTCTCTCTGGGACCCTCTGCCTACATCCAAGTAAGTTCCTATCTCCAAATATTCATACACCAATGGGTGTATCAATACCTAAAACCAACCTCCAATGTCTAATTATCTCGTGGTATATTCACAGGAGACCCAGAGTGGCTACTGCACCGTTGACATCACTCCCACCTACCTGCCCTCTCAGAACAACCAGCCTCTCTGGATCTTCGGCGATGTCTTCCTCAGGTCCTACTACTCCGTGTATGACCGCGCAAACAACCAGGTTGGCTTCGCCCAGCTCGCCTGAACACCACCATCAACTCTCCATAGAAATCTCTAATAGAACCTATGGTCTCCATAGCATCATTGATACCTGTATTAATTATATGGAAATTGAAAGCTCCCTGTGGTGGACTGTTAATATCTGGAATTTCTTTTTTCTGTCTATTTCAATATTGCCAGTTATAAGCAAATTCAACTATGGATTTTGGTGTTAACTTGTTTTCAAACGGAAATATCTATTTAAATATATCTCCCGGTACCATACCATATTGAAACACAATCGTTCAAATAAAAATTAAAATCATGCAAAAATCATCTCTAGTATTGTTTCTATTTTATTCTATTCTATTCATTCTATTGATGCACACAGAGCATGACGCACTATATCAAATGCCCACTAAACTCTGTACAAGCATGTACTCAGGTTATCACATCCTTGTACATCCTGGAATTGGTTAAACCGCTGAGGTTATCAATCTTTTCTGAACGTAACCTTGATGTATACAAAGTAACGCAAACTTATTTTGGCAATGAAGTATTTAACTAACATGAAGAACATCACTCACTCACTCACTGATCGTCTTAACCACTTTATCCTTGATACAGGGTATTGAGGAGCCTGGAGCCTATCACAGGAGACTTAGGGCACAAGGCGGGGTACAGTACACCCTGGACAGGGTGCCAATTCTTCACAGCCCACACACACATATACACACACTGACACACTACGGGCAATTTGGGAACACCAATTATCCTAATTTGCATGTCTTTGAACTGTGGGAGGAAACCGGAGTACCAGAAGGAAACCCACCAAGCATGGGGAGAACGTGTAAACCCCATGCACACAGAGGTGGGAAGCAAACCCTGGAGGTTCAAGGCGACAGTGCTAACCACTAAGCCACCATAAGAACATGACTCGCCAACATTTAACACAAATGCAGAGATGCTATTACTTACAGAATTAATCCATAGTATCTATAATGATCACATCACAGAAGCTTGCACTAAAGCCTGTATATTAATATAAAAAGTCTTTAAGAACATAAGCTTGGACTTGAAGCTTGGTTTCTTGAAGAACATAAGCTTGGACTGAAGAACACCAAAGTCCCTATTCATAAATTCTCATTGTGGTGCTGTTCTGGATTACAGCTGTATTTCATGCTTTTGCATCCAGATTCAGACTACAGACACAAGGAAACACCAATCAGCCTACACTGCATATATTTTTACTGCGCAAAAAAACCTGGAGGCTATCCACCCAGCACAGGGAGAACATGAACAGACCAGAGGCGAGATTCAATTCCCCAACCCTGGAGGTGTGAGGTGACAGTGCTAACTAGTGCAGCACAATTAGTCACGTAAAAATTCAACTTGCAATATGGATTTATACAATAATTTAATCGCAAAAGACTGTAATTTATTACAAGTAGTATACAGATAGTCAGAAATCTGTATAGAGTTTGTAAAGAATAAATAATAAATAATTGCAAACCGTGCAGCTTTAGTGCTAACCACCGAGCCGTGTGCCACCCTATCCTGGTACTATTTTGTTTATATTTTTGTTTTGCTCACAATTTCTTTCGAGTGGGTAGCATTGGCATTAAAACACTCCTAAACAATTCTACTTAATATTTGATTCTACTTAAATTAAATGCACAAATCGATAAAAAATTACACTGTGATTATGTCGAGAAACATAATTAAGAAACGTATCGTTTGGTATTTAATGGTATATATCATTATTTATGTTTGCTAATATTTATTTAGTGCCTCAAAATTATTTGAAAAAACAGCACTTACTGCAATTATTGACAAACCCTACATAAACGTCTGACTATCTATGTACTATGAATAAAAATTCTATTAAAATTCAATATTAAAAATTTAATATAGAAAAACTTTAGCTACAGAAAATAAGAACAAAATATATTATATAAAAATATAAAATAAAATAAAAACTTAGCTGTACAAAAATAAAGAAGATGGTTGTACAAATATGGAAAACATACAAACTGTTATGGAAATTGACATCGAATTTAAATAGAAATGTCCAGGGAGTGTGCAAATATGCATGAATGTGTAAATGTGTAATGTCCATAAATTGTCCATGAATGTCTAGGGTGTGAGCAAATGTCCATAAAAGTGTAGTGTGCCAAAATGGTTTAGAATGACCTGTATCCTTTTGCATCTGTTTTTGGATATTTGCACTGGCCAGTATTACAATTCAGATTTTTTTTATGCGAGTAACTGTGCAGCTTGAACTTATATACTAACCTTTTCCTTAATGCAAAGACAACAGCCCTTATGGATGCACAGCTCTAGGAAATACATACATCCTGTATATTACTGCACTGTAAATAGATCTAGCTCTCAATAAGCCACTTACAGAATCAATGAATCACTCAATGGATCAATAGGGTCCAGTCAGGCTATATTAGTTTACAGGTCATATGGCAGCACAGCTATTATTTATGGTTCAGTTTCCTGATTGTTATTTT
>JAOVVA010000033.1:5428376-5466756 GCA_028565275.1 Leiocassis micropogon
CACTAACCCAAACACCTTTCCCCAACACGGTGAACACACCGACATCCCCGCAAGGCATGCTGGTCGTCAGCCGCCGCACCGCCCACGCCACAGTATATTCAATGTTAGTATTACTATTATTTCAAAATGCAACGAAATTGATGATCTTAAAATTTGTTTTACACATTCAGTGTAGCCTAAGACAATGATTGGTCTAATCAATATATTTTGTGAAGGATCAGCATTTTATACATCCCATTGATAATAATTTTTGTTTACTGAAAAAGAAAAGATTAATTTTCAGTGTTAAAGTACTTAACATTAAACGCTCCACCAAAACTTTTCCAAAGAACACTCACTCACTGATCGTCTATACCGCTTTAAACAGAAATTAAATTAAATTATAAATTAATGTTATAACATTTTATTAATGGTCACCATTGCAAAGAACCTTAAACCCAAGGAATACCTCCCTGAGATGACAAAAGGAAGAAGCCATGAGAGGAACAAGACTCAACAGGGAACTCATCCTCATTGTAAACAATCATTAATCATCCTCAAATGGAAAACTGCTACAGCATGTCAGGAAGAGTTTTGAATGAAAGAAAGAAAGAAAGAAAGAAAGAAAGAGTACTGTTAAAGAATACACTAGAATCTTGAGAGCCCTACCAATTTCTGTTCGAACAATGGGAAGAGAAAAGTTTTTTTCTTGCACTGAGGCAGCTCTGCATTGAAAAATGTTTTAAAAAATGATGAAAAACAATTATCTGAATCATTTAATTATTACAAATATGCAGCCAAATTGAAATGTCTACGTTAAAAAGAAAAATAACATTATTTTAAAAATGAGGAATTAATATATTTCATTTCCTTTTGCTCCCAATAATACAGTTCATTTTTGTTTCAAACCTAAAATTTTATTTCGATGTAAACAAATGTTTTTTGTCTGAAAATTATATTGAAAACTTTTGATCATTTTTCATTTTCTGTGGTGAATGTGTTCATTCTTTCTGGAGTAACACACAGAACTGGTTTCAGTCGAAAAAAAGGTTATTTAGTAGCAGACACATCTCAATATCAACTGTTCAGAGGAGATTATTGCATATTTTGGACGCCTTCAGCATTGTTTTACTTCAATGTAAAAGGAAATAAAAATCAGGAAAAACCATGGAATTAGAAGGTGTGACAAAAAAACTTTTGACTTGTAGTGTAGTGTTTGTGTACTTACACTAAACAGGGGTTAGAGGATGAAACTAAAACACTGGCCAATTTAGTGTTGGAGGTTCCATGGCTAAATTTGACCAGCCTGGTGGCCGATCTTCATTAATTGCACATTCCACCAGTATGAGCAGAGAGTGAAGGTTTAATAAGGAGAGTATTTTTTGCAGTTTTGCTTAAAATATTGCAATGCACACAACATTATGGGTGACATATCAGAGTTCAAAAGAGGACAAATTGTTGGTCCGCATCTCGCTGGCACATCTGTGACCAAGACAGCGAGTCTTTGTGATGTATCGAGAGCCACGGTATCCAGGGTAATGTCAGCATACCACCAAGAAGGAACGAACCACATCTAACAGGAATAACTGTGGACGCAAGAGGAAGCTGTCTGAAAGGGATGTCCGGGTGCTAAACCGGATTGTATCCAAAAAACATACAACCACAGCTGCCCAACTCACTGCAGAATTAAATGTGCACCTCAACTCTCCTGTTTCCACCAAAACTGTTTGTCGACCCGTCAATTCCCAAGATGAATGGATGCTGTGTTGGCCGATAAAGGAGGCCCTACACCAACGCCCTACAGGCGTTTCAGTTTGATCGTCCAACCCCTGTACTGTACTTTAAAATGAGGCCATATCCCAGTGGAAGAGTGAATTAAAACTTTTAGACAAATCACAGGAATGGGTTAAAGACCAAAAACAAGCCCTTAGTTTATATTATACTATTGTGTCCTTGTATGTGTTCATTTATTAGTTATGATATATGATTTATTTGCTGCTCAGATTTAGGATTGTGCCTAAAAATGCAACAACAACAAATACAAAAGAGAGAGAGAGAGAGCGCGCGCGCGAGAGAGCGAGAGAGCGAGAGATCGACACCAGTTTGTCCGGATGGAGATACCGTAGTCACGTGTCCGTAATGCGGAAACGTCACAGTTTGTGTAGTAGTCAGAATTTGTTAGCCGCAGGCGCGTGTGTGTGCGCGCGCGTTGGCTCCACATGAACTTTGCCTGTGTGTGTGTGTGTGTGTGTGTTACGCGCTCGAGCTGTTTAATAGTCCATTTGGTGACCCTGAGTCCCCATTATTAGCCCTCGGCAGCGCGGTACAGACTTTCTCTCCCGGTCGGTTCGGTTCCCCCAGTGTCGCTGACAGTAATGATGATGACGAAGAACACAGCGGGAAACCCCGCGCTTAGGGAGCTGATGGATATGAACGGGGAGGAGGACTCCGAGGCGGAATCGTACCAGGACGGGAGGACCGAGGGGGTGGACCAGGAGACCAGGAGCCGAGCTTTCACCTGGTGTCAGAGCTTCCTGTCCGGGGCGTGGAAGAGCATCAGTCTGGGGGAGTTTGAGATCAGCATCGTCAGGTACTGCAAGTCATTCAGCTGACACAAACAAAGTTATAGGTTTAGGATCACATTTATGCACCAACACGTGTTATTATTATTATTATTATTATTATTATTACGTCCTTTTTGTTTTTGTTTTATTTATAAAGTGGCTGGATTGTTTATGAGTCTAAAGATGGATTGTCCAAGAGACAAATAGTTAGGAATCTTAAAATCCCTCTTTTTTACTAGAGACAATAATCACCAGTCACGATACTGTACATACGATATGATCACAATACCTAGGTGTCGACTCGATTAATATTGTGATTCTGTCATCGTGTCATGATTCATTAATTTTTATTAAAGGTTACATATTTATGAGTTTGCTGAAATTCAAAAAGGAAAGTTGTCAGAATTCAAACGTTTTATGCCGTAACTTTATTCCACAACTTCAACTGAACTGAACATGAGTAATTAAATCTAAAAGCCTGGTTCTTATAACATTAGTGTTCTCACTTAAAAACCAAACACACCATTTAAACGATACAATCTAACGTCAAAGAGTTTAACATTTAACTTCAAATCAAATAGAAAAAAAAACCCTTCATTTTAACTGAAATATTAACCGGTATTTCTGTTACATCATCCGTCATAATTGGTGTTTATTACCAAAATTAGCCAATTTCTGTCACTGGCTCGTTGACTGGTACATTTCTATAATAAATGTAATAAATCGTAGATAAAAATATGTTGTTGGTGTTAATGTGGCGATATGTGAATCGACAAAGGAATCGCAATATATAACTGAATCAATTTTTTTCTCCATCTTAATTTTTTTACAATTGACAGGATAACAGTTTAAGATAAAGTTTACAGTTCAAGATCACAAACTGGCCTCACCGAAATGTTTACTAGAGGAGGAGATAATAGATGTAATCATTTATAACGATTCTGTTGATGTGGAGGTTCTTGTATTGTCACACCGACCCCAAAATCGACAGTCTGTTTGCCTTCGAGGTGGTAAAATGTTGCACTTTCTATATAATCCTAGTGTGCTCTAACCTATTTAAACATGCAGACAGCACAGCGTCCCGTATGGTAGATTTGTCCCTCTTAAATAAACCAGTTAAGGAAAGTAACATTACTAATAATGGACTAATAGCTAAACCGTGCTTTCTTAAATACCTAACAAACTTTGGTGCGTATATTTTATCAGCAAATCGACCTTATCATAACGGACGGATAAGCAAGGCCCTTAATCCTCAACCGCTCAGATGTATAATGAGACATAAAACGTTAGTCGCTCTCAGTTATGGGAGTCTGCCAAATGCCCAGATGTAGATGTGATGACATGTACAGTCTTACGTAAGACTTGCGCCCAGATTAGGATCAGCGATTCACCTCTGGAGCCTTGATGTGGTGTGTATGTGTGTGTGTGTGTGTTAGAATCCGGTCACCTGGCCCGGTCAAGTTCAACTTGAAATGGTGATAAGGAGTCATCTTGTTTGCTCATCTGCTACTAGTTGATTGGTGGGGGACAGATGCAAGGCAGGTGGTACAAATGTGACGGAGTGAACTTTGTGCGTCTTTATCTTTTATAAATGACCAATTACTACATTTATACTAATACATTTTCTATACATTTATATAAAAAATAATAAATCCTGCCCAGGCCAGAGGTTCTTAAAGTTGAGTTTGCAAGTCAGGAAATCTGGAGACTCAGTGTGTTTTCCTATCTTCGAACACAACGGCTGCTCCTTGTGCTTGTTTCAGTGGCCTTGATCACATTATCTGGTAAAAAGCAGTCGTTTCGGTCTAAACCGTCTCTTCTGGAGTCGCGTGATCCAGGATGTAAAACATTGGGTCTGGTGGTAACGTCTGCCACAGCCTTCATAACCAAGCCAAATAATGATGAATCACTGGGTAAATTTACACCCACGAACACATGATGAGACATCAGATAACGGTGTATGTTGAGAAACTTCATTCATTTGTTATTACTGATTTTTATCATGCTCCATCTGTTCTTTACAACATTTCTGAGGGCAGCACATTTGCAGATTTATAAAACTGGGATATTTACAATTATCTTATCAGTTATGATTTAATGTTCAACCACACTGCCTGGTAATGAGAAACAGAATAATGCTCGAAGATTTTATTGATCGCCTTTTATTGATAGCGTTGATTAAGGTGCACAGTGTCATGGTGGATTCATGTGTGAAAATGATTCCTCGTACTCCAGAAACACTTTCACTATTTAAGTCTTTTAAGGAAAAAACACCATACAGTAGATGTGATAATCTGATCATTCAGTAAATGCAAGTCGTCAGCTGACTTCATTTTATTGCACACATCGCTCTGGAATAGGCTTAATCTGGACTCATCAGACCACACCACACCACACCACCTTTTTCCCTCATTACTCTAAAGTTCAATCTTTATGGTCCCTAGCAAATCTTCTCCTGATTATTCTTATTAACAAATAGTTTTCTCATGGCCACTTCTAAAAAGACCCATGATGAAATGAAATAAATGTGAATGATGTTTGTATTTTGGCAGTGGTGGACTCAGCAACATGCTCTACAAGTGCAATCTACCCGATCACGTGACTCCCGAAAGGGTTGAGCCATCCTGCGTGCTGCTGCGAATCTACGGGGCCATTTTACAGGTGAATACTTTTGCTTTCCTTCACTTTCCTTCCTTCACCGTCTAAAAAAACGTTTGTGTGAAATAGTGATGTTTCTGTCATTATACACTGTCCCCCATGTAGCTGTATATGTGCCTGTGTGTATTAGGGAGTGGACTCCTTGGTCTCCGAGAGTGTGATGTTTGCCATTCTAGCAGAGAGAAAGTTGGGTCCTACGCTCTATGGCATCTTCCCAGAGGGACGTTTAGAAGAGTATATTCCTGTGAGTCTGGTTTCACACAAACCACAGAAATGTGGACAGTTACATTCAGCAAACTGTGCAGACAAATGAACACACACAGCTGTTTCTCAATGAGCTTACACACTTTTGACATGTTTCCATGCACATTCAAGACTGTTGTAGGTGTAAAGTCAGATTATTGACTGTTTCTACAGTAACCACTCTACACTCAGTGACTAACTCGGTGCAGTGGTGTTTCTAATTGCCTTTTAGATGGAGAAGGGTTATCAGGGGATCGAAGCAGTCTTCTACAAACACGCCATTGATAACATGATTATAAACGCTGTACTTACCCATACGCTGTCTTTTATAAATCGGTACACTGATTCATGAAATTTGGTATTAGTCTTTATGTTGAACTTCATGTGTAACTTCAGTCACTTTTAAAATGTAACTTACTTTTGTCATTTCTTCCCTTTTGTTATTGATAGTTTGATTAATTACGATTGATTTAACTATTTAGTATTGGTAGTGTGGACTGTTGGTCCTGTTTCACAGGAACAGTGGTGAATACTTATGCAGTCACTTTATTGCAAAAACTTAATCAGTACCTTTGCAAACTATATACAGGGTGGCCCAAGATCTGGATCCATGGGATGGTTTTGAAACTAGTAATAGAAGATGGAATAGAATCAAACCTAACACACAGTCCGTAATCTGTTAAAATCTGCCCAGAAAAGCATTAAAGGAGGAAATCAACCATGCATGTAACACCATCAGTCCTGATACTTTCAGAAATGTTTAGCATAATTGCAGCAAAGTAGAACAGCATACTCTGTTGCGGCAGTATAATACTCTGATGCAGTAATATAATACACTGTTTTGGCAGTACAATACTCTGTTTCACTAGTACAATATTATGTTTCACTAGTACAATACTCTGTTTCAGCAGTATAATTTATAATACTCTGTTGCAGTAGGTTCCAGTAGTATAATACTCTGCAATAGTATATTTTGTTTCAGTAGTTTAATACTTTGTCTCAGTAGTATAATACTATTCAGTAGTAGTTTAGTAGTATTAGTACTATTTAGTAGTATAATAAAAATATGCTACTGAAACAGAGTATTGTAATTAATTAAGTGTAGCTAAGGTCTATTGGAGCAGCCAGACTCTGCGGGTCTGCTGAGCTGCTGTGTTCCCTTAATCCTGCTAATCAAGTATTAAAAGAAGATCCAAACATGCTGCGTGTGCTGGAATTAGTTTGCCTTGCACTGAAGTAAACACTATACTATAAAAATAAACTAACCATAACATGTAAAACAGAATTGTCCGTCTGAATTCACAGGAGATTCAGTTTCTCTTATGAAATTGAAAAACTGTCAGGATATGTGAAAGCACCCGAGACAGTTATCAGAAGTCTGTTTGCTTTGACTCACTAATCTGCGTTTAATGTGTAATGGGTTTTGGGTTCCGATTGTTCCACTGGGGCAGTTTTGGCCCTTCAGGATGTGGCTCCACGTGGCACCAGGACGCTCTCAGTGGCTCCTGTGGGTGCTTTGGGTTGTGGGACGGGGCCTCCATGGATCAGACTTGGGTACCCATGATCCTGCCCCTAGTTTAATTTGTATCACCCACTATACTCCAGCAAAGTGTAGTCCAGTCCACCCAGCAGTGGTGTTAATATTATGGACTGATTGGTGTATGTGTTGTAGTTTAATGACTTAATAACTTGTGTTTCTCTGCGCTCCAGAGTAAGCGCCTGTGCACAGAGCACTTGCAGCTCCCAGACATCTCGGCTGAAGTAGCCGTCAAGTTGGCCCGATTCCACCGCATGGTCATGCCCTTTAACAAGGTGCCCAAATGGCTGTTTTCCACGATGGAGAGGTAAAAGCCGCTCACGAGACTCACTGTGACCCACTGTTACACCGGTGATTTTCACACTGACCATCTGCTTTCTGTTTAGGTACATGGAGCAAATCAGCAATATTACATTTGTACGGGAAGCACATGTCAAAAAGTTCAAGAGGCTGATGAAGTACGATCTTCAGGGTGAGCTGGCGAATCTGAGGTGAATACAAAATTATTAAGATGAAAATGTGAAATGATGAGTGATATAAAGACAACGTCATTAAGGTGTGAGGAAGAACAAAGCGAGTACTGCATTGATTGAACTCCACATGGTTACATAATAAAGGCCAAAACTGATCTGAAATATCTGCACTAGATGTCATTTTGCCTAATTGTGTGTGTGTGTGTGTGTGTGTGTGTGTGTGTGTGTGTGTGTGTGTGTGTGTGTGTGTGTGTCTGTGAGCGATTTTTGTGAGACGGATTATGATCTTATCAGGCTTATTACGTGTAGTGCAGGTACAAGGTCTGTGTGTGTTGGAGGTCAATGTTTGTGTGTGTGTGTGTGTGTGTGTGTGTGACAAACACAGTGGATGTGTAACTGCTCTCCACGAACAGGCAAGCATTACTGGCAGGAAGAATCGAACTATTGTTCACAAATGCTGCTTAAAGTGTGTAAATGAGTGAGCGTTTGTTTGGGAGTGAGTATGTGATGGGGGAATGTATGTACAGTAGATGTGCTTCTGTAAAAATCTTTTCAAGAAGCCATGGGCTTGGAATTTTTAGGCACAATTTCCACCAATTGAGCCAGTGTTATTTTAGTTCAGTGGCTCTGTACAGTCTCAGTTCTTTCTCCAGGGCAGAGTCGTGTCTGCCGATCAGAAACTGCTAGGCTGTTTGTTACTTTCCCAGATTATGGAGTCATCACACCATATTAAACTTTTACTCTAAAACCGTTCCTAAAAAACTGTTTTTACTGAACATGAATGTTTAGTGATTTTAAAGCAATACTGCACTGATATCCATCAGTGTCTATATCGAAACCATAAATACGTAATGTCTACTACAGGAGTATTGAATTAAATTTAAGAACGTCTGGTCAATAGAATTTTCTTCAAGCCAAGTTCGGAATTTCATGTTTGTGTTAGGATTCAGATCGCTCGCTTGCTCTATCTCTCTCTCTCTCTCTCTCTATGTGTGTGTGTGTTTATGCAGTCAAGTCTATAAAAAGAATTTAACAATTAAAAATTTCCATAGCATTTTACGAACTTCCTTAAACATGTGAACTATTTGAACTTTGACGTCCTTGTACATTTCCTTGTATTTGTATAGAATACAAACAACAATCTTTAATCTATCTTTATTTGCTCATTCGCTGCTGGGCTATGTTTGCTCTAACTTCCTGTGTTTTGTTTCATGGCTGCTTTATTATTGCCACAGTTTCAGAACATACAGTATCTGAGCCAAACTGGTTTTAAATGAACATACATTGATCTGTCCATTCATCTTTGATTGTTCAGTTTTCATAGTCTACTTTTCTTTTCTTGGATTAAGCCATGCTGTGTCGTGCTTTTGTTTCTGTTTCTTCTGCACACTCTGCCTATACATGGTAAACTATCACGTTGATTGGCTCTGTTGAGTGACATGTCTAGCCACACCCACCTTGAGGGGAAAAAGGCTAGATTACTGCAATATTATTTATTTTCGTTCATCAGAAAAGTGTCAGTTTACGGATTGGACCAGCGTGTTTTTTTTGTTGTTGCTGCTGTTTTTTGCTGTTTATAACATTGCCATTATTTAATAGTAACTTGTGTTTTTATAATGTTTGGTGTTGGGTGGGGCAGGTTGGGGTAGAGTGGGTGTTTGGAGATCAGTATAATAAGAAGGACAATGGTGGTTTTGAAAGTGTTTTAAAGTTTGTTTGTTTTTTTTAGTTTGATCCCCAAGCAAACTGTAGACGAATGTCAGACCTATAGTATAGTGATATAGAAATATGTTGGTTGGACATTTTATAAATCATTGGCAAATAAGTTCGGGCAGATTATGTGACACATCACATTCAATCGGGTATTAAGTCCTAGTTCAATAAACTCCATTTTGTATGAATATATTACTTTATCATGGCCTGTTACTGAGATATGGCCAGTAAGAGTTTGTTTATGAAACAAAATCAGTTGAAATTGTATTCTTAGAATATTTAAATGAAGATTCCATGACGTAGTAAAAAAAGAGAGAACCATCAGCATCATTTGACACTAGGATTCATCTGCTAACTCTAAAAATAACTTTGCCATGAGTGTGTGTTTTTTTTTTTTTTTTATTAAAGCATGTATATCTATCACAGCTGGAGTAACTAGTTTGGGTAGTAACTAGTTTCGTTAAAGTGCTTTAAAACAATGTTTATGATTAAAACGTTTTCAATTTTGCTAAAGGATCAGGAAGATACAGTATTTATCAAATTATTTTTTTTAATGAAATTGAAAAATTGATACCTTTCACCTACTCTATTGACCATAGCATAAAACTAATGTGTGACTTAATACCTGACTTTATATGATATGACAAAAAATCATTATTATTATTAATTTTTATTATTATTATTATTATATAATAAATGGGTAAATATAATGGGTAAATATTTCTTTTTGCTTGTTTAGTCCAAAAGGAAGGGAGGGACTAAAGGTAATTTGGGTATGTGTTACATTTGCAACAAAGAAAGGACCATGTTATGCAAATCCAGTGGAGCAGTTCCAGCTCACAGCTGTTACTGACAGGAGCAACGTCCATAGTTGTTCTCCGTCAGCTCTATAATAGGCTACAGCAGTCTGGAGTCAGCATGAACATACAGTATTCTTTATTCTACCGTAGCCTATTATAATTTAATAATTATTTAAAATTGTTTAAACATCTTAAAAAAAATCTTAAACAGATGGAGGTTTTACTTAATGATTTTTCATAACTAGCGAACCCACGGTATTCAGGTTTTAAAGCACCCGCCATGTTGGTGTTCCTAATATCTGACTGGAAATTATATTATTTACTAATTAGATTCTGTAATTACACATCCTGTAACACCTTTCCCTTTTTGACAGACTGAGTCTGGTGTCATGACGGCTCCATATACTGTTATGTAAAAAGATGGCCTTTTAGTCATACAGTATGTGACTGTAACATGATATTGTCCTCTTCTTTAATCGTAGAGCGCTGCTGGAAGCGACTCCTTCACCTGTTGTCTTCTGTCACAATGATGTACAAGAAGGTAAGTCTCTCTTTCTCCTTCTCTGTTACATTTATACACAATGATATCTACTTGTGTGCAAATTTCAACAAAATTAGAATATTGTGGATTTTTGTTTATTGTGAAATTATTATTATTATTTTTATTATTATTATTTTGTAATTTCATTTAAAACTGAATTACATTAAATAACTCTCATGGATATGCCATTAATGCAGTAATTAGTCCTATAGGAAAAATTTACTGCATAAATGGACACACTTTTTAGAATTTGGACATTTCTGTGTTGTAAATATTTCTTGATCTTCAGCATATTCTAATATTTTTGAAATGTTTGGTTTTCATGAGCTTTAAGCTGTAATCATCAAAGTTTAACCAAAGAAAGACTTGAAATATTTAACTTTATGCGTAAGGAATCTACAATATATAAAGGTTTAACTTTTTTAATTATATTACACAAAAAAAGCTTTTCATTATATTATTTTTTATATGTTTGTGTAATATATAGAAATTTGTCTGTTGTTCATACACCTAATTATTTTTACACCAAATACATCAACATTATTTTTTTAACGACTTAGCCTTACTCTGCTATAGGTAATATCCTTATGTTGGATGGCCGAGAACAGGATTCCTCTGATAAACTGATGCTTATCGACTTCGAATACAGCAGCTACAACTTCAGGTGAACCTGATAAGAAAAGTCTACTGCATTCCTACATGCAAAACATTCCCACTTCATTGTTAGAATTTTCACAGTGCATTGTTCAAGTATTCACCCATCTACAGTTTCTACTGTTATATAATAATTATTCAAAGCGCTGCATGCTATTGTAACAATGATCTGTTTTGACCTGTTGACTCTCTGCTTTGCCCTAATGTTATCTGTTTGGTGCAGGGGCTTTGATTTTGGGAACCATTTCTGTGAGTGGGTGTATAACTACACATATGACAAGTGGCCTTTTTTTAAGGCAAACCTGGAAAACTACCCAAGCAGAGAACAGCAGGTGAGTCTCTATCATCTCAAAGATCTCATTCATGCCCTTATGTGCCTTCGGGGAAATAAATGATTACGCTAAAAGGTACTCTGCTGTGAATTATAAATGAGATGTTTTACTTTAGTCACTTTTTGTTTCAAATTTGCCTAATTATTTGAATGTTGCAATTTTTAAATCAGAAAGTAAAAAACAGACTGGAATAGTTTTGATGCATACTTTATACTTTATTAATGTTTAATTAACATTAAACTGCTGACTCGTACTTTTAATCGCTCTATAATTGCAGGATAATTTCCTAATACAATTAAAATAGTCAAGATTATTCCACTATACAGTATAAAGCTGGAGACAAGCATGCCTTAATATAGACCAGTTCTCTTTGCAAGTTTTCTGAAAACATATTTTTCAGATGTAACTATCTTTAATTTCAAAGCATAACATATTATGTGAACATCAATATGGTTTTAGATAAGGACCATTTCCTTAGCATTAATAGATTTTGTAGGCAAAAAGCTATAAAAAGACATGATTACACAGTGGAAAATACCTTCATCTACAGAAAGCATTTGATAATGTTGAACATAAATTACTCGTAACAAAAATAGAAATAGGTTTAGAGGGGTGAGACATGATTTCCTTCGTAGACTTATATGCATTTAGAAGATTAGTTATAAATTGGTTATCTGAATCACGGTGCAAATATAAATAATTTGAATTCAAAACTTATAAGGAGTTCCTCAAGGTTCAGTGCTTGGATCATTGCAGTTCATTTTTACAAAGAATTACAAATTATAAAGAAATGATCTGAAGTTAATATATTATCATTGAGGCCAAGTAAAATTACATGTAGTATATTTGGAGATCATACCCCAATATCATATAGTAAACTAATGTTGAAATTGCTATGGTTATATATAATTATTTTTATTATTATTATTATTATTTTGTTTTTTATTTAAAAAAAAATTACCCTTTTTTATTTATTTATTTATTTTGGGAGTAATGGTACCTAATAAATTAGGTTTGAAACCACAGATACGATGGATTTTCCTATAATTATATGCCACTTCTCTGAACATGCTCTTTCCGGTTCACTCTTCAGCTACACTTCTTCAGAAACTACTTGTCCGAGAGTGAAGACACTGTGTGTAAAGACCAAGCGGCGATGGAACAGATGATCGTTGAAGCTAACAGGTATGTTTCAGCTTGGCTCTGTGTTCATCTGTACTTTCCACTATCTTCTGTAATCTGTGCAGAATAAAAGTATAAATCATATGTTTCACTGAAGTTGACTGGAAAAAACTCACTTTCCTACACATCACTGATTTTCCTTATAATCTATAATAATCTATAATAATCTCTCTCTCCAACACATTTACCTATATGCAGATTTGCCCTTGCATCTCATTTCTTCTGGGGTCTGTGGTCCATTATTCAAGCCAGGATTTCCAACATTGAATTTGGATACATGGTGAGTGATACAGAATTTAAAACATATTATACGAGGGGTGTTCAATTCAACCCGGGACTTTTTATGAAATCTCTTGTAAATGAAGGCACAAAACTGATTGGAATTTACAGAAGTCTTCAAGCACAGTACTCTTAGCTGCAATAAAACATTTGAATGGTGCAGACATTTTTAAAAAGGCCGTACTTCTGTGAATGAAGATCCCAGCCGAGGTGGTTTGGAGCCCATTGTAGTCATTTCAGTGAACATTCAACGAGTGGAACGCCTGATCCTTGAAAATTGATGAATAACTTGTCGTCAGCTTGTGGTTGAGACACATCTGTCTGTGGGAACTGTACACACAATCATTCACCAACAGGAACTTGACTGGGAGTTATTGCCACATCTTCTACCTTGATGGTGTCCAAGCACTAGTGAAACACTAGGATAAGTGCATTAGTGTAACGGGATTATATAGAGAAATAAAGGGAGTTTCTCTTAATCTGCACAAAAAAGTCCCAGTTTTACCTGAACACCCTTCATAGTAGTATTAAAGCACACAAGAAGACGACAGGGATTGTTGAGCAAAACATCCCTCATGATTATGATCTTACAGTAAATAACTAGAGCATGATTTAATTAATTTAATTTTCTTTTTCTCTGACTTCAGGATTACGCCCAGCACAGGTTTGATTCATACTTCAAGCAGAAAAAGCTTTTTGCTTAATCAACTGTACGAGAAGGTTTCAGGATGGATCAGACCTCAGAGGAACATATTTTCATCAATTCCCCCCCGCCTTTGACTATTTTACTAGTGACATAGTGAAAATTCCATGAACGGTTCAAATGTGAACATATGGCACAAATCTCCAGGCATACAGCAATATCCATAGGCAGATATGGCACATATTCTTTTATCTAATCTAATCCAAGCACTTGAGTACAGTATTCAGTACTTATTATTTATTGCAACTTACTGTGTTTTATTATTTTTTTCTTTTTTGAATTCATGAATGTTAACCATGAGAGCAAGTTTGTGTATAGCTGCACAATTCAGTGTGTACATGAGGGTCCACACTAGTTCTCCTTAATATTATTTCCATATATCATACAATACTGTACACTTCGGCAAACATCTCCTGCTATTTTCTTTCTAAACAAGTATAAAGAGGTGCATAGCTGTGTTTTTAAATTGATGTGTGGTCTGAGATAATACAAGGACCATGCACACAGTTCGGTTAGAGGAGGCACAGGAGGCCTCAGTGGTTGTGGATCCAGAAGAGGGATTCATGGACCAGTGCACCACTAGGACACAAGTCAGGTAGTGTTCACTGAAGACATGTCCTAGTAGTAATAGTGATGGTAACATGTCATAGCTTGTTTTGTTTTATCCAGTAACAAAAAAAAAAAGAGGAGTTTCTTGGCTTTTAGCTGTAGGGGACTGAGACTGTGACTGCAGGTGAATTATACTCTCATACCGGTGTTGCTGGTCAGTTAGTTATGAAACTCGTTAACTGTTAACATGCATAGTCCAGTGGCGGCTGGTTAATATAGGGCGCTGGGGCACCACCCCCTTATAATTATTAGAGAAAAAAAGGTTGCTTAAACATGTAAATAAACATGTTAAACAAATATTAATGACTAGATGTGCCCGCGTGGAATTTCATTGCACACTCGTAAGTGTGTTTAAATAAATGTAGTACGTCATCTGTTGAACTTTACGTGTTACCGTAAGGTGTGAGATTTCACTTATTAAGTAGATTTCAATTGCACACTCGTAAGCGCCTATTAAACAAATTTACAGCACGGTCTGTTAAATTTTGAGATGAACCAAGGATTTTCTTTTTTTCAAGGTCGATTTTTTTTTTTTTTTTTTTGGGGGGGGGGTGTTTTTTTATTTTTTTAGGGCATTTTTTTTTTAAATTTCAAAGTAGCATATCTTCTCTTCCTTTCTCTTCATTGTGGGGAAAAAAGAGTAGAGCTTGCAGCTAAGTTTAATAGTGTAAACAAGACAATTTTCACATGGACAGTACAAAAAGGAATTGTGTTTCTTACGGGATTGGGACTAAACAGGTAGTCAGGTCTAGGTTAGACAGGACTAGGTTTAGCACTGATATATGCCTAAAAAATTAGGTCAACTGATGACCTGAACATACTAAATTAGTGGTTTCCAACTTTTTTTTTTTTTTTTGCACCACGGACCAGATTTATGCAAGACAGTTTTCCTTGGACTGGCCATCACATGCATAATGTTTATTATGAGTAACAGGTGAACAGAGCTGGTTAGCAGGATATGGTTTAAGTAATGTCTTTATTGCTTTTCCATGTTGATTTTTTTTCCTACATCCTGATGATGCATCCTAATGATGCACTGTGGACAACGATGGGGTCACAACTCTGAGCATCATCCTAAACTCATATTTAACTCAAATTCACTAATTGGTACCAGCTTTAACAGTATTGAATTGTCACTTTTTCCAGATCTTAGCAGTTGGTTTGCTACACCAAAACTTGAGCCCCCTCATAAATTTTGAGCCCCAGCTGCCACTGATCTATACCAAGTTAGTTGATTTATCTTGCGTAGCTGCTTTATCCTGGTTAGAGTAACTGGTTTAAAAACAACTCAATTTGATGGACCAACTAAGTTTATCAAGAAAACGTTTGTTAGGGGAGCTGAGCATTACTGATGCTCTAAAGTTTCAGTTTAACAGTTCCTAACTGGATGGTTCTCTAACTGGATGAACACCTTCAGGATAGTATAGCACATTTTTCAGTTTGTGTTTGAAAGACTGAAAGTGAAATACTGAAGTCTAATATTACAGAAAATTCTGGAACTACTTGTGTGAATGGTTATTCATTTCAATTTCATCTCTCTTTTATGTCCTTCTTTAATTTGCGCAAATAACCAGTTTGTCTGCACTATACGGTATATCTGCCTGAACTGCATGCTTTATTATATGTAGCTTACCAAGCTTGTGACCAGATCTTAGCCAGATTCTTATTTATAATGTCTTTGTGTGTTTTTATTTAATTTATTATTATTTTATTATTGACCTGCATCAGTCATGGACCCACAAAAAAAATATAAAAGGCACTTATTAATCTAGATTCGAGTACATACAGATAAAGTCCAAGTCAAAAGGATCATCAATGTTTCAATGTAAATCTGCCTCATTTATGTCAGTTTCGAACGTCCATTGCGCTGGGTCCAGTTTTCATTATTCTTGTATTTCTGTTTGTTAAAACCCTTGACAAATCCTTTTTTCGGTCTGTATACACTTGTCTTATGTGGATTATTTGCCTTGATAGGACGCAGCAGCCATTGAACCTCCTAATTACAAATAAAAACATTTGAAATCTGAGCATTTGTGTACATGTCATTTATACTGTTTATAGTGATATTGATGTTGCACCAAAAAAAAATCAGCTGTTTAAAAAGCAAAAATATTTTTCACAACCAATAGGCTACAAACCAATGTTTTCTTCTGTGAAGCACATTATATTATATATATATATGTATGTATGTATGTATGTGTGTATATATATATATATATATATATATATAATGTTTAAGTACATTATATTTTAGTTACTACTGTACAAAGCTTCAGACAATAATATGCACATACACCCTTCATAAAAGCTAGAGGCATGCATTTCCTGTCTTCTTGGTGTTTACTGGCGGTTGGCATCCAACATGTTGCATTACTGCCACCTTCTGGTCTTGATCTCCCTCATTTTCCTTTCAGTTTAAATTCTCTTTTTTAGTCCCATTGGCCTTAAGAAATTCTTTGAAATACTTTCGTCCTATTTCTCCATTTTCTATAATACTTTTTAAAGTGTCTTCAAACTTTATAAATTCCCATTGCTTCTCCCTTATGACCATTTAGAGCTAAACGCAGAGCTCACTTATTTCCTTGTTTTGCATTAAAGCATTTGAGTGTTCTCGATTTAAGTATGTTTTAAGCATTTATTTTAAAAAGGAACAGCAAAACCACATGCAGGTTTGTTGGTAGACTGCTTCATATGTATGATGTCGCATTTCTGTTTCAACAAACGTTCAGGAGTAACTGTAAGCAAGACCATAAGTACCCAAGGACACTGTACAGCTACTTCCTAGAAGTGTGTGTAGTAGTAGCAGGAATAATCCCAAGAATCAATACCAGTTATTCTGTGTTGGCTTCTGGGGGCCGGGAGGTTCTCCGGGCTTTAGACACCCTGGATGAGGTGCCAACCCACTGCAGGGCATAAGCACACACACGCAATCATACAGTATAGGCAATTTGGAAACCCAGAAAGTCTACAGCATGTCATTATCCTGTGGGAGGAAACATGAGTACCCAGATGAAACCCACCAAGTAGAGTAGAACATGCAAACTCTATACACAGACAAGAGGTGAGATTCAAACACCTGAACTTATACAGTAGGTGTGAGGCGACAGGGCTAACTGCCAAGCCATCTTCATGCTACTAATAATTGTAACTGTGATAGAGAAATAATATCAAAGAAAATATAGTTGCAAGCAACGATGAGTGGGCCCAAGCCCCTGCGCCATTTTCACAGCGGTGCTCCAGGAAGAAAATGGGCACACCGGGCACATGTATTTAAAGGGGGCATACCAAAAACATTATGACACAATTTTAGAAAAGGGGAGAAATTTTATATTTAGATCTCCAAAAAGCCCCAGATGCTGGGAAAAAAAAAAGCATCATTCTATGATGTCACTCAATGTGATGTCACAATATGATGTCATGCAATGTAATGTCACTCAATATAATGCCACACAGAATGTTATTAACCACTTTTCAGCAGAAGTTCGAGGTATTGTCGCGGCTGAACTGTTTGAGATATCAAACATCCCTTTATCCCTTGAGATCACATAGGCCCGGTTTGGTGGCGATCACATAAATTCCCTAGGAAGACTGTATCAAATTCTAATGGGTGCGTTTGGCAAATGACCCAAAATAACTGACGTCCTGTTGAGTTGAGCCCATGACATTCAATGCAAAAGATGTTCGGCTCAATGAGATTTCAATGTGTACTGGGTTTTGTGTGCATACGTGCAAGTGTGTATGAGCTGTGCTGCAAAATCTCATGTGACTCTCAGGCATCCTAATGGCAGCAGATTTCCAACTTGCCTGACCATTTCCATTAGTTTTTGAGCATGTTAATGGGAAAAAATAAACAACTTAGAAAAACAACAGGGTCCTTCACACACTATGACGACATAGAGCTGATGTCATAATGCTAAATATGAGAAGAACTAAATGTTTATACATCGCATTTATATAAGTCATTAATTTGACTGTAGACCAGTGATGAGGTTTTGGCTGTTTGATTTGGGGATGTCGCACTAAAAAGTGAAGAACAGACTTCAAACAGGTAATGTATCTGATGATTGGATTGTGTGTGCAGGTGAGTATGGAATATGATGTCTTTAAAAACATAGAGTAGAAAATGAGTATAATCTTTCCTAACATTCTTCAGCTTTTTGTTGTGGTTTCTTTTTTATTGCTCCTACATGGCTGTATCTGGTCCTGGTTCAATACACTGCTTCCTAAAATAGCTCTGCTCCTCCTGCTTCAGCTCAGTAACATAGTGAGAGCACTCCAGACTCGGCTGCATAAAGGAAAGAAACCTTCAAAACAATCAGGCCTAGTTTACAAGAGAGACCAGATCGCCTGACCTCCAAACTAGAGACAGAGTAAGGCAGCCTGGGTTTATTGAGACAGCAACTCTTGCACTTTATTATACTATGTCAAGTATTTTCAGTCTTCCAGTGATCGCTTAAATGCCACTTTTTTTTTAAAGAATATTCTAATAAATCTGTTCTGGATTGAGTATACGAGTATGAATGCTCTCTGGGAGACGCTTTTAGCTCTAATTCTCAGTTTGTTCTCATGGATAAAGTACAGTCTCAACTATATACAACGACATTTTGGGTTCAAGAGTAATTCATCGTGGGTTATGAAACGTGTGGATAGATTTTCCGCATGGAATCATTCTAATGTTGATAAGATACGGAGTACTCTTGATGGCAACCAGACGGATACATGGAAAACAGACCAGGAAGCTAGGACGTACCGTTACCATGGAAATGGACCCATGTTTACCATCCAGACCAGCACACATCTTTTCTATGTGAGTCTCTACACAATTATGCTCACAATTTGATTTGATAATACGATCTGATCATTTTCTGTCTAGAAGCTATCTATCTCTTATGCAAAGGGGGTATGAGCTTAGGCATAATGGTTAACTGCTTATACCTTATACATTCAACACATTTAAAGTGTCTTGCAGAGGTATTCATACCTCTTGAATTTTTCCACATTTTGTACAACCACAAACATACAATTTTGTATTTTATTCAGATTTTATGTAATAGACCAACACAAAGTGGCACATACTTGTGAAGTGGAAGGAAAATGGTTTTTAAAATTTGTTACAAAAGAAATCAGAAAAGTGTGGCGTGCATGGTGGCAACATCATGATTTGAGTAGCTGGTCAGAGTTGATGGGAAGATGGATGGAGCGAAATACAGGGCAATCTAAGAAGAAATCCTGTTCGAGAAAGACTTGAGACTGGGGCGGAGGTAGACATTCCAGCAGGACAGTGACCCTAAACATACAGCCAAAGAAATGGTTTAGATCAAAGCATATTCATGGTTCAGTCAAAGTCCAGACTTAAATGCATCTGTGGCAAGATTTAAAAATTGCTGTTCACAGACACTCTCCGTCCAATCTGACTGAGCTTGAGCTATTTTGCAAAGCTATTTTGTTTAGGGAGTGGTGGGTCAGACTCTTGGTTGTTGATCTGAAGATCCGGGTTTGAGCCCCTGCTGTTGGTGGGTTACCACACCTTATACTACCCAGCCACTGCATGTAGTGCTGGTCCCAATCCCGGTTAGAAAAACGGGAGGGTTGCGTCAGGAAGGGCATCCGGCATAAAACCTGTGCGGATAGGATGGTCTGCTGTGGCGACCCCATAACGGGAGCAGCCAAAAGAAAGTTTATTTGTAGAATTGTAGACTGGATAGACCACATTGTCCTTTCAGTCAAAGCAACACTAAGCAATAGTAGGTGTTTTAGAAATTGCTTTCCTTTGAGAATGTTGTGCAGCATGAAAGATACATTTAAAGGCTGGCTTTACTATAGAATCAAGCAAGGATGTTTAATATGAGCAGATTGTGGATGGATTAAGCAGTGGACAGTCTTTATGATACCAGCAGCAGTTCCATGTACAATGCTGCAGTATTTAGGTAGGAAACCCTCAGGAAACCCTTCATCTAAGAATGGATGGAAATCCAAGTCATTTACTCTACGTCTCATACCTCAAAGTCTCAGTTATAAATTAAACAACTTTGACTGTACAAAAAGTAATATATTGCATCTGGAAGTTGAGTCATGTCAACTGGGCTTCTTTTTTGTTAGGTAGAAACATTTCAGTACACATGCAAGTAGCTTCTTCAGTCAGATGGAAGTTGGTAAGTTCCTTATTTTTTTATCTTTCAAGGTCAAAGGATGCTCCCCGTCTGAGCAATGACCCCTCTCTCAAACAATCTATTCTCTCTTTCCAAAACTCGTACACTCATCCTCAAACATATGTCATTTGTCTTTCAGGCCAAGGTATACTGGTGATTCAAAATATTTCATATTTCATTCATCAGGTTGACATTGAGAGGCTGGCGGACTGTAGCGAATACTTCAGGGCTCTGTATAACTCCTGCATGAGAGAAAGCGCAGAACAACTTGTGAACCTGTCCCATGTGCCCTCCAGAGTGTTTCACAACCTCCTTCAGTTCTGCTTCCAACAAAGATTCTGTGTTCCCCACAACCTTCTAGAGGAGCATTTACGTGTCAGCACATATCTGTTGGTCCCTGCTTTCACCCGTTGCCTGCTGTTAAATCTGTCTGAAATCCTCACCGAGCAAACATTCCTAGATTACCTGCAGCTGGCTGAGGAGCTGGGGAGTGTTGAGCTTCAGGAAACTGTGCTGATGTACCTGGGCACAAACCTACTAGAGCTTCCTCACTTGAACAGGAATCTGGACCGCCACCTACAATACGAGATCCTTCAGATTCGATCAAAGGGCTCACCTCGGCTGTGCTGCCTGAGGAAAGAGAATCTGATTTCACGAAACAGTCAGGAAACAGAGTCTGCAAGGAAGCTTTTCAGGCTGGATGAGGTTGATGGGACCTGGAGTACTGTTACAGATTTGCCATTTAGTGCAGATAAGTGGTGTTTCACCACAGCAGTACTGTTTAATTACCTCTACCTCATTGGGGGCTTCCGGCAACACATGAAGAGAGGTTACGAGTTCAAGATGGCCTCCTTCCGTTATAATCCATTAACCAATAAATGGGTTTCAACAGCGCCTCTTATCAAGGTATGAGTTAATTATGTTCAAATCACAGGAATATAAATAGAAGAGCACCTTATCAATTGAAACCTGTCATCTGTTGTTTATTTTCATGGCTGTAAATGTGTGTGATTTCTCTCAGCACAGGCGCCACTTCAGTGCAGCAGTGTGTGAGGGGCACATCTACGCTGTAGGGGGCTGGTATTTGGACTCCCTCGTGACTCCTGACTCCAGCACAGGAGTGTATACAGCAGTGGAGCAATATGACCCATGGACTGATTCATGGGCTTTTGTTTCCTCTCTACCTCTTTCAGACTTCCAGTTTACCCTTTCCCTCTCTCATGATTCCCCCCTTACCACCAGCCTAGGGACAAGCCTCTATGTGGTGGGGAACATCCAGAGAACTGGAGAGAAACTAGTGCTATGCTATGATACCACACAAGGTAAAATACGTGACTTACTTTAAACACTATACAATTTTTTTTTTTTTTTGTATTTAGCATACATGTTAACAGGATGAATTATAAACAAATATCCACCCAGCTTAAACCATCTAGTGAACCATTGTTTTAGGTTGAACCAGGAAGTCTGTTGGCCTGTACAAACCTTTGAATTTGTCCATCCATACATACATTTTCTATACCACTTTATTCCTGGTCGGAGGGAACCTGGAGCCTATTCCAGAGCACAAAACGAGGAACACCATTGATGGGGTGCCAACCCATCACAGGGCACAAGCACAAACACTCACACACACAACCTTACACAAAGAAGAATTTAAAACACCAATCAACCTACACCACATAACTTTGGAAAGTGGGAGAAAACGGGCGAACCTGGGGGAGACTGGCGCAAAGAGAACGTGCCAGAACTCCACAGACACAGACCGATGGGTGAATTTGAACCAACTATCAAGGAGGTGTGAGTCAACAGTGCAACAGTTTTATAATATAAATTAACCTTAGATAGTTCTTTTGCTTTTTTCCCTTTTTGGGGACTGTCACAGATTAAATAGACTCCCCACAATTTCCTTTTTAGAAAAGGCAAAAACATTAACCATACCAAGAGCCCAATAGGTTTGAACATTAACTGATTCATTTATGGGTGGTACAGTGGCATAGTGGTTAGTGGAATGTATTTTGCGTGTGTGAGGGTGTGTTTGTGTGCCCTTTAATGGATTGGCACCCCATTGAGGGTGTTCCTTGCCTTGTGCCCTGCTCTGGGCCCTGCCTTGAGCCCTGGATCTCCTCAGTCTCTAGGCACCTTGATAAATAAGTGGTATAGAGAAGGTCCTTGATTCATGTTCTTTCCATGCCTATGCAGGTTTTCTTAAGGCTGTCTGGCTTTCTCCCATTTTCTTAAAACATGGCAGAAGGTGGATAGGCTATTCCTGGGTAAATACTGCTGTAAATACCGTGGCATCGCATCAAATGTGTATTCCCACCTCACACTCAGTGTTCCCAGACTTAGCTCTGGATCCACTCTGATCCTGAGCAGTTCAAAACAATTACTAAAGATGAATGAATAAATGACGAACAAAAAGATACCTAGTTTTGCACATGCCTAAAACCTTCTTCTCTCCCTCAGACTGCTGGAGTGAGTTGCTTCCTACACTCACACGCACTGCTGCGGATATGCCCAGCCTTCACTTCCTGGGATCCACGGATAGGTTGATTGTCATTGGTGGCAACAATGTTGAAACCATAGTCACGTCATTCTGTGTGGAGACACGAAAATGGGGTCAGATCAGAAGCATGGAGAAGACAGCTTTAATCGGTCAAGGCACGGTGTACAACGAAGATGTCTACATGTCGGGAAACCAGGAGGACACGATCTATCGGCTAAACATCCGCTCTCTGTCTCTGTCCACCCTTCCTTCTCTTCCAGTCTGTACTTGCTATGAGAGCTTTTTCCATCTCTTCTTCTAAATCGTTTATTCCTTTCAGGGCTTGCGCCTTTGGTAGATTTGTAAATAACTTCTGGATCTGTCAACCTGTTTAGAGATGCTATGAGAACACCTACTCGGAGGTCTGTCCTTAACCACCTGTGGCTTAATAAAATAATGTGTTATCCAAAAGCTTCCAAGAGTGATTGTGTACACCAGTTAATATAGGTACAGTACCATGTTACCTAAAGCCCTATGTTGCCTTATGTCTCACATACTGTATATGTACACACAGCTAAGGATACATGGAATGTATCCTTAGCATGCACTTTTTGGGCTCTTCCTCCTGCGCTCTGGAATGTCATCCGATTCAATGCAGGAACATTGTGAGATCCGAGAGTGAGTATGATTACAGTATATGGCAGACTCGACTGCGCAGTCACCAGCATAGTCTGAGCCACATAGGTGTCTGGTTACAAACACACACTCACTCAGACTCACATACAGAGTGAGCCAGAGAGCACATGAGCGGGAAGATAGTGAGAGAAGGGACAGAAGGTAGACACAGAAAACCTGAGAGACAGAATAGTTTAAATTGACCATAAGTGGGAGTTGGATTTTCTCCCATAGACTTCTTGAGGAACTTTTTATCATTTGAAGGTCGTCAGCGTCAAACTGTGGCACAGAGCTGTTCTCATAACAAACCAGAAGCAACCTGACCTCCTCAGATATTTTGATTTACTTCACCCGTGCACTGCTTTAACTAAAGGTAAAAGCTACTGCTTTTTTTGTTATATATATATTGTCAATTACTATGGATGATTTTCATATATTGAGGATTTAATTATTTTTTTTTAAACCAGGTGACAGTTGTTTAGGTTTAGCATGCAGGTCATTTCTATTTAACTGTAATGCCTTTACAGGTCACCAATACTCAATTGACATTATTTTACCAATATATTTGTACCATAGGATGTGATGTCTAATTTCTGCAGACTCATATTTCTATGAATGTCATCAACAGTAATCTTGAATAACAGGCAAATTTGTCATAAATAATGCGTTATAATGCACCGAACAATTAAGATTAAAAGCTTTTAAGTTTTACTGTGAGGCAGCCTTTTCATCCTTTCATCATTCCATGCGGTTCTGTGTATGTGTGTGTGTGTGTGCTTGTACTGAGCATGTGCGTCAGCTTCTCCGCTATTTCTGACTGTTCAACTTTGCCCCAGTTTGATGGCTTCCAGTCACATGACATGGAAAAAAAACATGCTCATGATTTCCCCTATCATATAAATCGTAACCTGCTGTGACAACATACCTGACTTCAGGAAATTATCCGTACTGTATTTATCACAGATTTGTTGACTTTTTGCTCAACTAATTGCAGGCACTCTTAAAGCTAAGGAGTTGTAAAATAAAATGATCCTGGACTAGCCTAGACATCCAAATGTGCAATCCAGATTTTATGTAATACAATGACCTTGATTTTTAATGATTTTTTTTTCATTCATCTTGAATGCATATTTCAGGCATTTTATAAATGACATCATGCTTATTGTTTTTCTTTTATCTTTTATCAAAAATATAGTTGCTAACCAAAACACTGTTTCTCTTATATTTTTCATTCAGCATATGGAGAATCATAACCAATGGTTTCATCATGATACAATTAAGAACTTACCTTTAACATGCTAGTGTGGCTGAGAAGGCCAAGGTAACCTCGATTTTGGCTAAACATGATAAGGAAAAGATCTATTGATTAGTGAAAGTGTTCATCAATGGCGATTTATGAGATTCATTCACTGAAACTGATCAGCTGTGTCTTAGTTGCAACCCTGATTGAGGAAACATCTAAATTCAGGTTTATGATGAAAACCAAACACAGAAGTACACAGGGTTCAAGCCCCAGTACTGCCAAGCTGCCACTGTTGTGCCCTTGAGCCAGGCCCATAACCTTATTTGCTCCAGTATCCTAACTGACCCTGTGCTCTGATACCAGCTTCCTAACTTGGATATGCAAACCTGTGGTTTCTGACAGGTCCTGAACAGTTTTGTCCCCTAGCAACCCCTGGTCACCCAGCATACAGTATAGTTACACTATAACTAAAAACAATGCTGTGATTTACCCCAATCCATCAGTTAAATAACAGCTGATCCGTTTTCACAGCACGTGCTATGGCAGAGGCGCACCAGGCGGTGGCCTTCCAGTTCACCGTCACACCAGAGGGCATCGACCTGCGCCTCAGCCGTGAGGCGTTCAAGCACATCTACCTGGCTGCAGTGACGTCATGGAGAAAACGTGCGATTCTGTTTCGAGTGAGTGGATTTTGAATTTACAGTCAAATATGTGCTATATTTTGGCATCACGGTTTATCCTGGTGTAAACATCACTGGATGTTATAGACACCATAATATAACTGTTACAAAATTTTTGTTCATGTTTAAACAGAATGGCATCCGAATGGGCGTATATCCGGCCAGTCCCTCTAGCTGGTTAATTGTGGTGATCGCAATAATGAGTTCCATTTATGCCAGAATGGATCCATCCATGGGAATGATTAACAGCATCAAGAAGGTTTTACCTGCAAGGTCTGTATGTCAACATTACAACAATATAATTTGTATTTCAAAAACTGGTAAGTTACTAGGATTTTCACACACAACCATATTAAGTGTTTATAGAGAATGGCCTAAAAAAGAGAAAATATACAGTGAGCAGCAGTTCTCTGGGCAAAACTGCCCTGTTGATGCCAGTGGTCAGAGGTGAATGCTCGGACTGGTTTGAGCTGATAGAAAGGCAACAGTAACTCAATTTACATCTCGTTATAATCAAAGTATGCTAAAGAGCATCTGTAAAAGCACAACACATTAAAGATTGAAGCAGATGGGCTACTCCAGCAGAAGACTAGAACAGGTGCCACTCCTGTCAGTTAAGAACAGGAAACTGGTGACTATTCTGCATGTTCTCAAGTGGTGTTCCA
Organism: Leiocassis micropogon; assembly: GCA_028565275.1. NCBI lineage: Eukaryota > Metazoa > Chordata > Actinopteri > Siluriformes > Bagridae > Leiocassis > Leiocassis micropogon. The sequence continues at coordinate 5,454,541 of JAOVVA010000033.1, forward strand.
CAGGGTTCGGTTTTAGGCCCACTGCTTTTTTCTCTTTACATGCTTCCTCTGGGCAACATAATTCGTAAGCATGGTATTAGTTTTCATTGTTATGCTGATAACACACAGTTGTATGTCCTTGTTGAATCTTTGCCATGAGTAATTAAGGTAGTTCTGAAGGCAAAAGTGGGTTCAACCCAGGACTAGCATGGTGTATGTAATTACGTGGCCGGTGAATGTACGTCAGATTAGGGAAAAAGCTCTACCAGTGCAAAAACAGGATCTTATTGCTAAAAAGACACAATTTACATTTACACTATAATAAAAATATAGAGAGACTGCAGGATCAACTGATGCATACATGAACTGCTTTTTTAATAGTGTTTCTCTCTCTGCAGCGATCGTCTTACGGCTCAGACTCAGACGGTGTTGAGTGCTATTGTGTTTGCCACCGGACTGTGGTTCTCTCTGATTATGCTTCTGCGCTGCACTCTGAAAGTTCTGCTCTCCTACCACGGCTGGATCTTTGAGCCACATGGCAAAATGAGCATGACTACCAAACTCTGGATAGTAAATACTCATACACATGCATAGTTATAGGGAAACATTTAAAGAAGGAGAATAGCTTTTCTGTGTTTTTGCAAAGTCTCTGATCTAAAGTATCTTACTTGGTTTAGAGTTTGCTAAAGATGTTTTCGGGTCGTCGGCCGTTACTCTACAGTTTCCAGGGCTCTTTGCCTAGACTGCCTGTACCCAGCATTGATGACACCATTCACAGAGTGAGAACCTGTTCTTGGTTCAATTAAGGATTAGATATGATATTTCTGTTCTTTACAGTATACTGCATAAATAGTACATTTTGCAAAAATTAAAACAATTCTGCCTGTCTCTCAGTATCTTGAGTCAGTGCGCCCCCTACTGGATGATGATCAGTATAAACAGATGGAAATTGTGGCCAACGAGTTCAAAAGGGACCAAGCCCCAAAACTGCAAAAATACCTTCAGCTTAAGTCCTGGTGGGCCCACAATTATGTAAGTATCTAAAATGTTAGATCCATTGCAAAGTGGTGTTTTGGTTATCACTGTAGCCTTACACCTCCAAGGTTCAATTCCTGATTTGGGGTCTGTCTGTCTGTGCAAAGAGTTTCCTCCCAAAAAGACATGCAGATTAGGCTAATTGGTGTTCCCAAACTGTGCATTGCAATAGATTTAGGCAAATCCAAGGAGACTTCGGGTTCAAGGCGGGGTAGAAAGGGTGCTAATCCATCGCACGCCATTCACGCACACTCACACACTCACACTGAGCAATTTGGGAACACAAATTAGCCTAATCTGCATGACTTTGGAGGAAACCCACCAACCCTTGATCCTGCAGGTGTGAGGCCACGGTGCTAACCACTATGCCACCACTCTGACAAAGTTAAAATTCTAAACAGAAAATTTGAATTCTTTAAGGAAAGACTAGGAATAAAATTTTTTTAATACTTAACAATTATTATAAAACTGTTTATCATTACCAACTGCACCTTTACTCCACTTTTTGAACTTAATGCATACTCCCTGATGTGTCTGTACTAAGGTGAGTGACTGGTGGGAAGAGTATATCTACCTCAGGGGCCGGGGCCCAATCATGGTAAACAGCAACTTCTACACCATGGTGAGAGGACCCAAACATAATTCATATTTCTTGCTATGATCTTTACAGTTGTGCCGCCTAACAGCTTACTCGTGTATGTGTGCGTTTCAGGATCTGCTGTATATGATCCCAACTCACAGGCAGGCAGCACGAGCAGGAAATGTGGTCCATGCCATCCTGCAATATCGGCGCAAACTAGAGCGAGGAGAACATGCCCCGGTACACACATTTACAAAATTCCATAGCTGACACATCATACGGCAGCACAGATGGTGCCTCAAATCTGAGAGTTGGTTTAATGAGTTAATCATGTTTATATTTGACTGACTTTGTTTCGTCCTGGCAGATGAGAGCTCTAGGGGTGGTGCCCATGTGTTCATATCAGTATGAGAGAATGTTCAACACCACTCGAATCCCTGGCATTGAAACAGGTAATGATGTGTGCTCTCAAAATAAGTGAAAACTAATACTGCAAGAAGGCGGCACGGTGGTGTAGTGGTTCGCACTGTCGCCTTGCACCTCCAGGGTCCGTGTTCGATTCCCGGCCCTGTGTTCATGGAGATTGCATGTTCTCCCCGTGTTTGGTGGGTTTCCTCCGGGTACCCTGGTTTCCTCCCACAGTCCAAAGATATGCAGATTAGCCTAATTGGCGTTCCCAAATTGCCCGTAGTGTGTGCGTGTGCCCTGCGATGGATTGGCACCCTGTTCAGGGTGTATCCCACCTCGTGCCCTAAGTCTCCTGGGATAGGCTCCAGGCCCCGTGTGACCCTATATACAGGATAAAGCGGTATAGACAATGAGTGAGAGTGAGTAATACTGCAAGACAGGTACAGGCATACAATAACCTTGTAACCAGACCTGTTATTTAATCACAAAGAGGTTTTAATATTCATCTGAAAAGTTTAAAATGTTCCCCTGCTTGTTGGCGCATACGCTCATGAAGATTAATTCATTAAATCATTCATCTTCAGTAACCTCTTTATCTTTTTTACAGTTGTGGGAACACTGGTCATGAGGCAGGACTACACTCTGGTCTTAATGTTACATCTTTTAGCTGTACCTGACTGTTCACTGTGTATGATAGATGAATAATCAGATGAGTCAACACAAACACCAAAGCTTACTCTTCTATAATACCGTACTTTCCCCACAGACTATGTTCAGCACCTGAGAAACAGGAAGCACCTGGTCGTGTATCACCGAGGACGTTTTTTTAAAGTGTGGCTGTACTACGGTGGTCGTCATCTCTTGCCTGCCGAGTTGGAGCAGCAGTTCCAGCATATTCTCAATGACAGCACAGAGCCTCAGCCTGGAGAACTGAAACTGGCCTCGCTCACTGCTGGGAAGAGGTAAACACAACACGCGGTCAAAGTCAGTAGCCATATATAGTATTCAAATGCAGCTTTCCAGATTTGAGGCACTTCGGATGGTTTGTAAATGCTTGTCTCCAGCCTAAATTATCTGTCTTAAATGATATAGAGAATAGTAATGTAATAATTGTAATTTATGTCAAATGTCCAGCCTTATGCCAACTGTATTGTATAGCTACGGCTAAAAGTTTTCAGAATGACACAAATATTAATTTTCACAAAGTCTGCTGCTTCAGTGTAGAAGCATTTCAGAAGTATCAAAGGATTTATTGAAAATTACATTATGTTTAGGCAAAGAGTACATATTTGCAGTGCTTACCCTTCCTTTTCAAGGCTGCTGCAATTCACCCTGGAATGCTGTTAATCAACCACATCCTGACTGATGGTAGTCCTTTTTTAGCATAATCAGTGCTTAGAGTTTGTCAGAATTTGTGGGGTTTTGTTTGTCTGCCCACTGCTTGAGGATTGACCACAAGTTCTTGATGGGATTAAGTCTGGGGAGTTTCCTAGCCATAGACCCAAAATTTCAATGTTTTGTTCCTCAAACCAGAAGTGGGCTGCCCTTCTTGTAATATACACTATATGTATGTGAGAGCTATCATTAGTCCTGTGCCATGACAACAGTAAACCATCCTGAGACCATTCAGGACAATCTGCTCATCTTGATTCATGCACACTCACATTCCATACAGACTTAAATAATTCTTTTGATTGTGTAAAGCTGCTTTGCGACAATAACAATTGTTAAAAGCGCTATACAAATAAAATTGAATTGAATTGAATTGAATGTGTGAGGTTGCTTCTCAGCCAAGGGAGTGGGCTCATTTACAATTTTGTATAAAAACACAACTTGAATAAAGAATTACATGTACAAAAACATTCTTAGAGAGCAACTTCTCCAAACCACCCAAGAACAGTTTGGTGACTAACAATGCCTTCTCCAGCATGATGGAGCACCTGGCAAAAGTGATAACTAAGTGGCTCGGGGAACAAAACATCAAAATTTTGGGTCCATGGAAGCAGCAGAATATTTATGTCATTCACTAAACCTTTGGCCATGGCTATAGGCAAAGTGCTTTAGCATATTAGTTTAAGATATTTCCAAAGCACACTTCTGTAACACTCTTCCAGGGTCCCATGGGCCAAAGCACGACACAAGTTCTTCAAGGATGGTGTAAATAAGACATCTCTAGATACCATCGAGACGGCTGCGTTTTTCCTCACTCTGGATGATGAAACACACGGATATGACCCTGAAAAGCCACAGTCAATGGATCTCTATGCCAAGTCCCTACTGCATGGAAAGTGTTATGACAGGTACGATTTGAGTGTTTGTTTTTTATGCTTCATAGGAGCTGGGTGAAAGGTCTCCTGCAGTCAGCTTACTGTATTGCATTAAGCAAGAGGTGATATATTTAGACACATAACATTGGATGACCTCTTGTGCAAGTGCAGCACACTAAGTTTCCTCTCACTGCACTTCTTTCTCAGGTGGTTTGATAAATCTTTCACTCTCGTTGTCTACAAGAACGGTAAAATAGGCGTGAATACTGAGCACTCATGGGCAGACGCTCCTATTATTGGGCACATGTGGGAGGTAAGTAGGACAGCGTGTTAGACATGATGGCTAATATACATTGTGGAAAACCTGAATTATTGAGTTGTCAATCAAGGAAACGGAAAATGGATCAAATATCCAGGAAATATTAGCCGAAGATCTGATAAAGTATATAGATTTAGCAGCCACAGCATTGTGTAATGTTATCTATTTTTACAGCTCAAGTAAACGGAACCGCCCAAGATGCATAACTGGAATTATAACCATATTAAAGATTTCACCATGGTGAAAATTAATATCATTGTATATCGTTTTGACTTAATTTACCAATAACAATTTCCCAATGTTTTGCTAGACATCTCTTTACCAGAGAAGAGCCACCAATCTGAGAGGGCTAGTTAAACTAATATTAGCTAACTTGCTAATGAGCCTGGCTAATTTTTACACAATGTGTGCATATGCTAGCCTACTATTAGTCTAATGTTAATGTTAGCTTGGTTTTGTTGATGTAATACAATGCACTGACCAGCCATAGCATTATGACCACCTGCCTAATATTGAGTAGGTTCCCCCCTTTGCCACGAAAACATTAATGACCTGTGTGTTCTGACACCTTTATATTGGAACCAGCATTAACCTTTTCAGCAATTTGAGCTACAGTAGCTCTTCTTTTGGATTGGACTTCACTATTACTTTTGGCATGTCCTGACCACTGCAGCCTGAGAACATCCCATAAGAGCTGCAGTTTTGGAGTTGTTCTGACCCAGTTTTCAAGCCATTACAATCTGGTGCTTCTACATTTTCAATATCTCATTACAATGGCAGCTGGAAGTGGGTGGGATATATTACGCAGCACCTGAAAGTTTTTTTACTGTTGATGTTTTGGAAGTAGAAAAAATGGGCAAACATAAGGAGCCAGTGCAACTCCAAATCTGCATATCTTATGGGATGTCCCTGGTCTGCAGTGATCCATGGAAGGAAAACCAGTGAACTAACAACCGGGTCATCAGTGGCCAAGGCATAGCAGTGGCCAGCTATTAGCTGGCAGAAAATGGAGCAATGTTATCTGTGTGTTTTAGGGTGCAAATAGACACAGTGAAAAAAATATATGCTAAAAGGAGTAAAAAATATATATTTAATTATATTTAAACATATATTTAAGTCATAATATGACTGTGATGGCCAGTGATTAGCAATATATACAGTAGGTAATATGTTCCGGTATATATTCAGGATATTTTGGCTACGGATTTTCTTCGCTTGGGTTACACTGAGGAGGGACACTGCAAAGGAGACATTAACAAAGGTCTGGTCCCCCCAACCAGACTATATTGGGACATTCCAAAAGCGGTATGATAACCTTTTACAAGTGAATAACAACTCAAGTTTGCCTTCCTGTAGGCTATAACTTATTTCTCCTCACACCCTGTCAGTGTCAGGAGATTATTGAGGTGTCGTACACAGTAGCCAAGGAGCTCGCTGATGATGTGGATTTCTGCGGCGTTGTATTTGACGAGTTTGGAAAAGGCCTGATCAAGAAAAGCAGAACAAGTCCTGATGCTTTCATCCAACTAGCACTACAGCTTGCTCACTTCAGGGTACAACACACACCTACACATACTGGATACACATACTACACATACTACCTTATCTGTAGTATTTGCAGCAGGATACGGGTGACTCGCTGTGTCTCACTGGTTTTTATTTGTATTGTCTTCGGAGTAGGACAAAGGTCAATTCTGTCTTACGTACGAGTCCTCAATGACCCGCATGTTCCGGGAGGGACGGACAGAGACCGTGCGCTCCTGCACCATCCAATCCACAGCCTTTGTCAGAGCCATGGAGGACAAGAGCTGCACGGTAAAAGCAGGATTCTGACACATTCTGACTGATTACAGTCAGTGAGATGAAATTATTCTTTTAGAAGCTTATATACCTCGTTCATGAGGAGTAGTATCAAACTAATTACACACAAAAAGTATATTATAAAATACACTATATGGACAAAGGTACAATGACATTGTTACCAAATACATATACTTAAATATGGAGTTGGTCCCCCTTTTGCAGCCTTTTTGGAAGGCTGTCCACAAGATTTTGGAGTTTTCTGTGGGAATCCGTATGCATTCATTCTGTAGAGCATTTATGATGTCAGGCACTGATGTTGGACGAGAAGGCCTGGCTCACAATCTACGTTCCAGTTCATCCCAAAGGTGCTTGATAGTGTTGAGGTCAGGGCTCTGTGCGGGCCCGTCAAGTTCTTCCACACCGAACTCATCAAACCATATTTTTATAGTCCTTGCTTTGTACACTGGGGAACAGTCATGTCGGAATAGAAAAGGGCCTTCCCTAAACTGTTGCCGCAAAGTTGGAAGCATGGCATTGTCCAAGATGCTGCAAGCATTAAGATTTCCCTTTACTGGGGATAAGGGGTATAACTGTAACACCTGAATTCAATAATAAACAGGTTTGGCCAAATACTTCTGTTCATATAGTGTATATCCTCAAATATGAGCTATGGTATACATTATGTAAAATGTTTTATTTGTTTTGTTAGTTTTTTTGCATATCAGTGGGTTTCAACCTGATCTGATAATGCAGATAATATGAGCGCTTACATATGGCATGAAATTACTTTTTTCTTTTGTAAATTTAGTTTTTGCTGTTCCCTGAACAGAATGATCAGCGTCTGGCGCTATTCCGGACAGCAGCGGAAAAACACCAGAACATGTACCGCCTGGCCATGACAGGAGCCGGTATCGACCGTCATCTCTTCTGCCTCTACGTCGTCTCTAAATTGCTGGACATAAAATCACCCTTCCTTAACCAAGTACAAGCTGTGAACTCAATCCATTTATTTTCCTCGTCAACATGAATTGATTGAAGATTAATTCCTGACTGTGATTGTTATGCATGTCCTTCAGGTTCTTTCAGAGCCTTGGCGTCTCTCGACCAGTCAGACACCCCAGCAGCAGCTCAACCTTGTTGATATCCAGAAATTCCCCAAATATGTTGGAGCAGGTGGTGGCTTTGGCCCTGTGAGTGTTTTTAATTCGTTGTAAACATTCCTACATGAGTCTAACACTGTGTACGCTGCTGTCCAGTAGCGTTTAGTTGTACTTATTGAAACTCACATGGACTGTGTGCTCGCAGGTTGCTGATGATGGATATGGAGTTTCTTATATTATTGTAGGGGAGAATCTCATCACATTCCACATCTCCAGCAAGTTCTCTAGTCCAGAAACAGTAAGAGCACACAGACATACACACTGTCCTTGTGAAAACCTTCCACTGACACTACGAGATGGTATCAAAAAACTTTTCGTACCATGCATTCGTTGGTACCATGCACTTGGTCGAGCTGTGGACCTCCCTTTTCTTTTTCGGTCGTGGACATGATGGGCTCTTTCACTATAAAGACTGTTGCTTTGTCTCAGGGTCGTACCAATACACTCAAGTTTCATCACCAGTAATGAACCTCGACATGAAGGACGGATTATCCACTGCCGATGGAGTTCTTGGTAGACTTTGACGCGATGTTCCTTCTGCTCCTGGGTCAAGGGCCTGGGGACGAACCTGGCAGCAACATGGCACATGTTCAAACCACATGTGTGGACGAGGATTGCCTGGATTGTTACATATGACACACCAACAGTAGCAGCAAATGTCATGGATTGTTCTCCGACGATCATCCTGCACAAATTGCCAGATTTTCGAGGATTGAACGTGTTGAAGGCCTGATCTCTCATCATCTTTCAGTGATGTTCTTCCGCTCTTGAAGCACGCATGCCATTCAAAACATCTTGAATGACTTATTGCAGCATCTGTGTAAACTTGCCGAATCATGTCAAACGTCTCTGTGGCAGATTTTCCCATTTTACGCAAAATTTCACATTCTCTCTTTGTTCTAAATTGCTGTCCATGATGAAACAGCAGAGTGGCACCAGTTGCACAGCTTCAGGTGTACACAGGACAGTGTCTTTTGGCACACTGACTTATGAAGGTTGGCGCTCCCTGTGACTGTGCGTGCAGCCTTGTGCTGCCATCTGTTGGCGTGTTACAAAACTAGTCTTGAAACTTTTTGATACCACCTCGTATTAATGTAGCTAATTAATGCTTTAGCTAAACCAAACTCTAACCCTTACCTTAACCTCAGTAGCATTTTAAATAAAAGCTGCATTTTTTTGTATTAAAGCAGTTTTCCTAATGGGAACCAGCCATATGTCCCCATAAGGTCAAATATTCCTAACCTTGTGGGGACATTTTCTCATCTTGCCTCACAGCTCCATGGTACCTGATTCAATATTGAGTTTGGCATGTTCACTTTGTGTTTGTGTGGGTTCACTCCCAATTCTTTGGTTTCTGTTCCCCTCCAAAACAAACCAATAGGTGAACAGGATACTCTAAATTGGTGTAAACATGTGTGTGTATGCATGGTGCCCAGTCATGTATGTCCCATCCAGGTGTCCCATATAGGTTGTTACAGATGAATTTTTAAGTATTTGTACCGAACACGTGGCATTGTTACACTGACTGTATGAACTGTGGTGCCACTCTGTCCACAGGATTCACATCGTTTTGGTCACAACATCAGACAGGCTATGCTGGACATTAGAGCGCTGTTCAACCAGAAGGAGAAGGCCATGTGAAGACGATGATATTTTACTCACACACAAACACACGTGCAGATTACACATTTGCACAGCTGGTCCAACACTCCACTTAAAGCAAACAGAATGGCAACATGTAAAAATATTGTACAGATGTTTTAAAACTTGAAGTGAATCTATGGCTCAGAACAACTTGATAAAAATATTGTACAGACTGACATTTTACACCAATCTAATTTATTTTTAATTTAATTAATCTATTTCACTGCTAATCTGAGCATCGAAACAATATAAACTAGGATTAAATATTTTAATAATTAATAATTAATGGTGGCATCAGGCTTATACAATAATTTTGCTGCTTTGCACAACATTCTGATACGGAAATGTTGTATAATTGTAAATAATTGTACGTCATGAAGCACACAGACGACAAAACATAAGTTAATGTCTCACTAATTCATTTATAAAGTCTTTATTAAATGATCTAATGTTATACTAAAAAGCTTATGACTGGGCTGAACATGTACTGGTGTCAAGAGCTTTCTCTACATGTTAACAATGTAAGAACCTATTTGCTTGCACAAATAATAAAGTATTATCAGTATGTAGTATTGTATATGTATCTGTATCTGAAAAGTCCTGTACTGTGATAGATTTTTACAGTCTCCACTTCTAGTTGAAATCTTGTAGTATGATTATGAAAGTAATAGCTCCATGTAATGAGATATTATGGTATTATAAAGCAGTTAGATCAGACCAAGTAATCTCTGATTGGATGGGAGGCATTCCACAAGTGACGAGTTTAAAGTGTAACAGCACCGGGACTATATGCATCACCTCCCATCACAGGTGTTCTAATTAGTTAATTACACTAATGAAAATAGGTTGGTACGATCCCCAGTACTGGAAAGAGGGAAGAGCAGCTGCTTGCCAAAATCCACATTCAAACCAGTCACTGAAGTACACACACATCTGATAATCGTAAACAAGTTTATCTCCTTAATAATTGTTTAGAAGTCATCCTGAATTGCCTCTGAACCATCCATCATGTTTTTTGTTTCGTTTTTTTTACAGCTAACACAAGCTACAAAGCTAAGACAAGGCTGAGTCCCCGATCAAGGGCACTACACTACACATTACATAGCGCACAAGCTTTCCATTTAATGCTATTTGGAATTAAACCCCGGAACTTTGGAAGTTAGCTAATATTCTAAAGTGTAATAAATAAAAATATCAAGTACATCTCTTAAATTTCTCGGAGCATTTACATTTAGGCATTTGTCAGATGCTCTTACCCAGAGCGACTTGCAAAAGTTTCTATCATTAGATATTACCTTAAACTGAGGGTAGGGGTGTTAACCCAACAACCACCTTTTGGCTACATAGAGAGTACCAGCAAGAATTGAAAACTACTTTCAAGACTGTTAATTCCACTAAATGTCGGTCTTCAGTTGTGTGTTGGAGGAACAAAATAACTTAAAAAATGATAATAATAAATTGATCATAAATTACAGTTGTGGAACTGTTGTATAAAAGCAAGATCACACAACATTGAGCTGTTGTATTAAATATCAGAGTGGCTGGGATAGCTTTAGCACTCGGACCTACGCCAGCATCACAGCCGTGTTAATATTCAGAACAACAGCACTCCTTCTTGTGTGATATTGCTTAAGAATTATTTACCTTCACACACAAACAAAGCCACAAATTTCCAAGAAATAAAAAAAAAAGATCAGATTTATTTAAGGGGCATAGAGATATAGGTCACTGTTGGTAGATGAGAGAGAGAGAGACAGAGAAAGAATAAAGGGGTTTTCATAGGAGAATATAAAACCTTAACTCTATCCCAGAAACGTCTGTACCAAACGGTGAACGTCCTACAATATATAAACTGCATCTCCACTGTTTACATTCGCTGACAAAATGTCAACACACTACCATCATGGGTAGACACGGCACACCTTGAAAGATACAGGACGGTGTTTACTTCTGATTCTTTCAGCCCATTCAAAAACCAGGCAAGGGTCACTTTATTTAGATTAGTCCAGGAAAATATCATACAAAAGACAAAATTTATTTAAAAAAAAAAAAAAAAAAAAAACCTATATATACTCACTTTTTTCTATCGCTCGACATATCGGCTACAGTCTGAACTACTGCTGGCACATGGAGCGTCAAAATCAAAACTTTATATATATATTGCTACAATGTACGCGTGTCAGTGGGTCGTTAGAGATTTACTGGGACATGATTTCAAATTGAAGAGGAGCAGAAGAGATTCACAAAGAATCAACAGTATCAGATTATCGTCATACTCTTCATTTACTGTAGAAGCTGCCTTAAAGTTGGGTGCTTCTGCAACGTTTAGTAACAGAAAACGTACTGGGAAAAAAATAAAAATAAAGACATATTGATTCCCTGTTACTTTTTTTAAAGTGTGTCCATGTAGTATCTGCCGTAATGTCATGGTAGGCAGGCGGTGTGTTTCTACGCTGTGGTGGAGCTAGAGCGTGGTAAAATGTTCAGGGGTCGTGGGCTCAGCTTTAGGATGTAGCTCCTGGGGTGGTGTTGACGTTCTGCGTGGCCACCTGGGGTGCGACCTCGATGATGCGCGGCTTGTCGATGATGCGGGCTGTGCGGTTTCCTTTCTCTACGATGCCGATGATCCAGGCCTGGTGGCCCTCGCCGTATTTCGGAGATTTGATCTCGGCGCAGAAGCGAGCGGCTTGCTCACGTGGAAGACAGATCAGCAAACCTCCTGCAGCGGAAAAACAGATGAGAGTCAAGTGTGAACTGACAGGGACGGAGTACGTGTATATTGACAAACATTGTTAAAGAAGCTGAGTGGAGTTAAGACCGTAGTGTTTACAGAAGTTGGGGGAAAACGCTCGAAAACAATCAGATTTTCATGTTTTTCGATGTTTTTCATACAAATACATATAATGTTTGTTATATTACATATTATATATACTCAGCAAAAAAGGAAACGTCCTCTGACTTTCAACTGTTTTTACTTTCAGTAAACTTAATGTGTAAATATTTGTATGAACACTAAAAGAG
>JAOVVA010000033.1:5472525-5486903 GCA_028565275.1 Leiocassis micropogon
TATATATGGTCTTTTATATATACTTAAATACACACATTTAAGTGAGCAAATAAATGAATAGCCCTGCAAATATATCTACAGAACTGAGTGCTAGGGTTTTTTTAATAATGACAATAATAATACATTTCCGTTTGTTTTAGGCCACGCCCACTTCTAGTTTAAATCTCGATCCAGGTAGAGACCGTTTTTTACGTTAAATTTAAATATTTACATGTATATTTAGTACACCGACGTTGTGTGATTAAAAGCGTACACTGTGTTAACAGGTGGGAGGTCTGTTACACACGCGTGTGTGTGTATGTATGTGTGTGTATGTAGAGAAAAATAGTTTGAACAACAGATCAAGTCCAACCTCTACACACACTACTCCCCTTTAAAACGGCGCGCGCACGCGGAGCTCCATATACACACATAGGCTTAATAAAACACACACTTACAAAGTGTGTGAAGAATACCAACGCCGAGGATCCAACTACACGTCAGTACACACACGATTGCACAATATGATAATGTATAAGGAAAGTCTGCTTACGACTACCAGACACATACACACAGCAGTATTACTACTAGTGTTCAGATCAATCACACGATATTACCCGTGTATGTGTGTGTGTGTTTTCCCCATTTATGTTATCAATGCAAAATTAAAATAAAGAGGTAGAAGTTGCATTGTGTGTGTGTTCACGAACGTGCGTGCGCGAGCGTCCCATTGCAGCGCGAACACACACACACACTACCCTTGGGCATTCTTAAAAATACTCGTAATACTCATAATAATTAATGCATACCCATATTCTGCACATGCACTACACTTTACATGTGCATTTATATATAGAGAGAAAAATAAAATAATAAAACTCTCTCCTTGAAATCAAAACTTTTATTTATCTCGTGCATGCAGGCTGGACTGTTTATAAAATGTCGGCGGCGGAAAATTTTAACCCTTAAGGCACCCCACGCCATTAGAGGTGCGCTAGAACACTCATAATAACACTAAATACCAGACATTAATCAGGTTTTGCGGCATTTTCACGCATCCAGATGCATCAGTGAGCGGCTAAAGGAGCTCTCCGGGCACTTTAAGCACTGTGCCAGAGTTTTATTTCTACCCCATTTCCCCTTTAATTGTGCAGCTAGGTTTCTGCTTACCGGTTTCGCTTTAGCGGCGCCTCCCGATAGAAGAAAAGGCAGCGCTCCCACAATGCAATGCGAGCAAAACGGGCGCCCCTGGCAACCGCCTGATGAGAAATAAAACAACGTTTGTGGCGAATTCCGCAGTGATAACGTTAACATTCACGACGCTTACAGTAAGGTTTAGTGCGGAGGAATAAAAGTATACCCTTTAAATTCAGGTGCACACGCGTACGAGTCGAGATCAAGAAGACGGACAGTAAATAGTGTGGAGCACAAAGGGTCCTAATATGGCGCTTTGGCGCCATGACTTCCCCTTTAAAAGAGTTTTACGTGTGCCGACAAAAAGTCAAAAACGCTATGTACCTTTAATTAAGCTCTTTTTTGTCTATTATGTACTAAGTTCAGGCAGATGTTCATAAAGCATGGGTCATTCTTCTATATTTGGTGTACATTTATTATTATTATTATTATTATTTTTTTTTTTATTTTTTATTGTTGCACTAAAGCCCAAAGATTCCCATTATGATCTCTTAAAAAAAAAAAGAAAGAAGATTTAACAATGGAAACATCCCATTAGACTTATTTACATCCATCCATCTAGGAACATCTGTAGTCTTACTAGTCTACTGTGGTAATACAATTACCATTTTATTTATTCCCACTTCACGGCCAGTCAACATTCACACACTACGGGCAATTTGGGAATGTCAATTCGGCTAATCTGCATTTCTTTGAACTATGGATCAAGAAACTGGATACCCAGATTAAACCCACCAAGCATGGGGAGAGCATGCAAACTCCATGCACACACACACCTTGTGCGACAGAGTTAGCCACTACGCAACCGTGCCTCTGGTTTATTTTCAGGTGGTAAAATGTTGCAGTTTCTATCATCCTACAGGTGGTGCAATCTAAACTGTCCACACATTGGCAGGCAGCACTGCATTCCAAGTTGTAAGAGCAAATGATTTGCTATTAAAAATTGATGAATTCATTCATTCATTCATTCATTCATCCATCACCTATACCGCTTTATCCTGTATACAAGGTCTCGGGGAGCCTGGAGCCTATCCCAGAAGACTTAGGTACACCCTGGACAGGGTTCCACTCCATCGCAAGGCAGATCCATATACACACTCTGATTCACACATTATGGGCAATATGGGAATGTTAGCCTAATAGTCTAATCTCAGCCAGTGGATGCAGTGCCGGTCCCAAGCCCCGGATAAAATGGGAGGGTTGCGTCAGGAAGGGCGTCAAGCGTAAAACCTGTGCCAAATTGTTATGCAGATCAGATGGTCAGCTGTGGCAACCCCTTGGCGGGAACAGCCGAAAGGCAATCAACTAAGCCACTCGTGCTAACCACTAAGCCACTGTGCTGCCATATTAGACTTATTTACTGGGCCTGAGAGATTTTTGTTTGTTAAAGTTTCATCCACAGTCCATAAAATGTATTATAATATATACAGTAGATTATTGTTGATATGCTTGTCTTCTTCCACTTAAAGTGATATCATACTTGTTTTGAAATTGTGTAATTTTCACTTAAACCCATTCAATTAAATAACTAAATAAATACTATAACAGCTCTGATTATCCTAAATATAATGTCAATTAAACATGTATTTCGCTTACATTATACGTCAATACATTATAACAATTTTAATGGCTGAATGTTTCATTTAATTTGTACGACATGACAAATCTCCTCAAAATAAGTGTCTTAAAATATTACAGACTAGAATTGCCAAATTTTTGCCAGCATTTCCAAAAGACTGCCTGGGTGTCCTGGGTGTCACAAGACTAAAGATTGCTGTATTTGATTCAAAGAAATTTGAATGAGACAGAGTTGAAAATAAAGAAATGCAAACAAACCATAATAGATTCTGCAAATAGACATAAAATGTCAGTGAAAACTTTATTTGAAGTAGTTTTCATCGGACAGCATTTTACAAGATGGAGATAAATAAATAATTAAAAGTATTATATGCATTGTATTTATTTTGTACTTTTACAGTCCCCAAAAACATTTTCTTATTTCATATATGCCAGAAAGTCATAGCATGTCTAAGCTTTGATAAGCCAAAAATATCTTGTTTAACCCCCCAAAAAAAGTGCACCCTGATTAGGATAATGAACCTACCTGTTTAATAATATGTAATTGACTTCTATTTTAATTATATTTTATTTAGTAACCTTGTAAATATTGTGATTATTTTCAGCTTATACACACACACACACACACACACACACACACACACATATATATTCCTTTTTAGGTCATAGGCAGTTGCGTAAGCATTTCGCTGCATATCATACTGTGTATGTGAGAAATAAAATTTGAATTTGAACTCAAGTCTCTAAACCATATCAATGTTATTTCCTTTAAATGTTAAAGTTATAATAATGTTGTTTGTGGTTATTAATAAATATTTGTGAATGGCCTTGCATTCATAATCTAAAAATCTTCACCTCCCAGAACCATATTATTCCCAAGTTTCAACTGTGCGTCACTTTAAACTCTCACCGGCATGCTATAGATTGGAACCTATAGTGCTGCTGTAATCAAACACTGCCCTGTGCTCATCCCAGGACTCTTACTCACAATCTGTCCATAGTGAAAATCTTTGTAATTCACTCATTACTATTAGCATTTTCCTTGATACGCATGTAAATACAGTAATCCCAAAATTGAGTTGCATCCAGAAAAGGACAGGTTCCATTTTGTATCTGGTTCCTTCCACGGTTTCTTCCAAATGTCAGCTCAGGGAGGTTTTCCTTGCCAATGTGCCCATTGGTTTGCTCATCAGTAATCTAAATCTGGATTTCTTTAAAGCTGTGTTTTGGATATGTGCTGTTTAAATTTTTTTTTTTTTTTTAATAAAATAAAATCTACACCAACCAGGTTTATTTACTGTTTACCCTAATGTAACATGAGAAGTTGGAAACCTTGTCCTTTCCCAAGGAAGAAATAATAGTACTTTTTATAGATCCATCCAACCATTTATCCATTGATTATTCCATTTACTCTGTGTAGGCTCACAGGGGGTCTGGAGTCTATCCCGGGGAACACAGGGCACAAGTTGGCTGGGGGCTGGATGGGGTGCCCACACAGACACACACACACTCACACACTAGGCTTAATTTAGAAATAAAATCCCTGTATTTAAACTGCGTGAGTGAACCAGAGTACCAGAAGGAAACCCACGAAGCACGAGCAGAACATGCAAACTCCACACACACACTTTAGACAAAATAGTCAAGGTTTTTTTTTTTTTGTCTTAGACAGTTTTAAACAATTTGACATCTGACAATCTGTGACACACTACAGTAAACAATGACAATTTTAAGCCAGTCAAGTTTAAATCCATGTGATTCAGTCCTGGGACATAATTTACACAATTACACACGATACAAAAACATATTCTCTTACACAGGAAGAAATTTTTAGCACAAGTCATTAGGCACAGCTCTTACGGTTACTGTACTGATATACTGTCTACTGCGCAAAGAGGATGTTTCAAAACCTAGAACAAAATGGTACAATATATGATTATTTCAACTGACGTAACATTAGGAATGTCACAATCCAGATATGAGATACTGATCTGAGCTTGTCACATTTTACCAGAATGAATTAAAGGCACACAAGTCATTCATTTCTTAACATCAGACCTTAGTTTTGTGAAGCACCTCAATGAGGTAAAGGAAGTAAAAATCCATTGTACATTATACAATTAGCTCAGCAATCAGCAAACTGGCATTCGCACACAATTAAAACCACACAAGTTAACAAGAAGCATTTGTATTGAAACATAAAAATATATTCAGTGTATGTCGGGAAGTCAGAGAGTTAGGGAGGTTTCCTTTGTTGAATGAACAAGTTCATCTTTTTCTTCGATGATGCCAAAATTCCCTTCTGCCTACTGTAAATCCGTTGAGCCCTTGGATGAAGAACAAATTGACTTTGAGGCATTTGACAAGAATTTAAACATCATTGGAAGGTGGTGCAGTCCAAACTGCTTGAACTCCATGAGAAAAAAAGGAGTCCTCTTCAGCATTTTGCACTGTTACCTGACTTTCAGCCCCTGCAATGAAGAGCAGAAAGCATGGGAAGAATATGATATTATTAATATCATTATTATTATTATTATTATTATTACACACACTACCCAGCCCCCCAAAAAGGTCACAATCTAATATTTACTTGGACAATCCTTTGCTTGACTAAAAGATTCTCAATGGGGTTAAGGAGTGAAATCAGTGGTGGCCGATCCATGTGTGAAAACGATATCTTATGCTCTGTAAACCACTTGTTCACAATTTGAGCCTGATGAGTCCTGGCATCGTCACCTTGAAACCATCATCATTGATGGAAAAACCTGGTCATTGAGTATATTCAGGTCGTTCACTGACCTAATTTTTGAGCACATAACATTGCTAAACCTCTACCTGATCAAATAACAGTGAACATCGTGATCTGGACTCATTATACCACATGACCCTTTTCTAATGCTCCATACTCCATTCTTTATGCTCCCTAGAGAACCGAAGCCTTTTTTCTGATTGATTGATTAATTGGTTTTCTTAAACCTACACAGCTGTTTTGTCCCAATCCCTTGAGTTCTCTTCGCATTATACACGAGGAAATACTCTTACATTCATTATGAAACATAGCTGTGAGTTTTACTGTTGCTTTTTTTTTTTTTACAGTTTGATTTCTATAAATGTTCAGGTGATCTCCTAACATGATCATTAAAAAAAAAATTTACCACATTTTTTCCTCAAAGAATATGATTCACCACTATGCCTTCAGGTCTTATTAATGTATTTTTTAGAAGTTTCTCCTTACAATCTCCTTAGTTGTTTTCTTTGCTTGATGCAGGACAGTAATATGTCTCTTCTGATCAGAGTAACATCTTTGCCATGAGCACATATGTTTTCTGACATGGCTATTTAAGAAATGAGAAGCTACTCACTGCATCAGTTAGGGTTAAATAACTTGTGGCCAGCTGAACCATATTAGTCACTGCATTATCCAATTAAAGGCTTTTAAACTAATTGCTTAGTCAAATCCTGGTGATGACTTTCTTTTGGCTGGGAAGTGTCTGTATGATATAATACGAAAGAAATAATGATGGTCACCTTTAACAATCGCATGCATTTCACACGACCTTATGTGAAACCCACAAAAGGGCATTCCTGCATGTTATGTTCTGGAAGTACACACATGTGATTTCCTGTTAACAATATTTCATGAATAAAACCTGTGAAAATAAATAACTCTAAAGAATTTAGACTTAAATATAGAAGAACTTAAAGAATATTGAAACTTGTTTTAAAAAATCACATAAATCTTTACATCAATCAGATTAGAATTTGTAATCCATGTGTAAACTTAAAAATTTAAAGACTTTAACATAAAATTTAAATACTGGACAATTTGCACTAAAATTCACTTTTTAGTCATTTTAAGACTTTCAGATGGGTCTCCAGTGTGTGTGTGTGTACAAAGAAAATGCAAGGGGAAAAAATGCCCTGATTTTTGTCCTTGTATTTTTTTTCTTGCCTAGGGCTTAAACAAGCCAATTAGATTGTCCCTCTAATGTGACCTCATAGGAGATAAATTATATGATTATATGAATATTATATGAGGGGTATTTCACATTTCAACATCTGATAATTTGTAAAATGCAATAACAGCCAATTTTCTTTCATTTAAGCAATTTAATTGGAAAGATAGTTGTCAGGAATAAATAGAAATTCCTTCCTTTTCCAGGTTTCTAGGCATCCACATTACTCTGCTTCAAAACGTTTGTGTACACGCCTTCTTCAGGCCATTTCTTCAAACTCTGTACCTGTGTTATATGTACATGTCCTGTTGATCTCATCAGAGTCTGTAGTCATCTCCGCTGTTCTCACACACAATACAATGCATCACGATTATTAACAATAAGGTCCATCAATGAATCGCAAAGGCGATAAGAGAAGACAAGGTGGGTGCTTACTGACCTCTTTTTAAGCGCCTTCGAGCCAGTTTGATTTGGTCTTGAAGGATCTGGACCCAGTCTCGTGGACCAGGAAGCTTCTCGATTCTGTTTGCCATGCAGTATTTTTCTGTAAAAACTACATTCAGACAGGAGTGTAAAAACATAATAAAAATCATCTTATAGAGGTGGTGTTATGAGGAGCGCTCCAATATGTCACCAATGACTATGTTAAGTGTGAGAGCCCCAACGCAGGAATTAGAGGGGAGCGTTGAGACGTGGGGTGATTATGTACTTTGGCAGGGATTAATCGTTTAGGTCGAGCACTTCTCAGTGCTAAGGAAATGACGCTTATATGCCGCTTTGTACTAAAGAAGGGGGATGTGTTGTGAATCATGTGCGTCTTAACCTATATAGTATATATTCTCCCCTTTTTGTGAAATGAAAAATTTTTATTATTTCTTTTCCAAATATTTATTTCTTTATTCATATAGGGATATGTTGTTTGTTTTTTCACTTCACCTTTCTTCTGTTTTCTCTTTTCTTTTTCACCTCTCTTTTCCTATACCAGAGCAATGCTCCCTGACATGGTGCTCTCTAAATCTTCGTGCATAAGTGTGCTGGTTTCTGGGGGTTTAAATAACCTACCGGACAGGTGCAGCACGTTTGCTCTGATTGGCAACATGGCGGGGTTGCCTAGCAGCCGTGGACATCCGTCACTCTGCCTGCCTATAAATCCGCGTAGTTGTCGGCAGATTTGCCTTTAGCACGGGCAGCCGTGTTACAACTAGGTCTCAGTATTAGGCAAATACAACCTTTTTCACTGTGCCATTATTAATTTAACAAACAAAAAAAAAGCCAAGAAAAAAAAAAACATGTGGGCAATACCAAGTACCACATGATTGAGTAGCTTGTAGACCAGGGCCTGTATTCACAAAGCTTCTTAGAATTCTCTGAGAGCTCCTATCTTAGCTTAAAAATTCCTAGTGGATATCTTAGTGAGGAGGTGTGTGGTTGACCCCATTGCTAGGGATGATGCAGCAATTTAAGGACTGTGATTGGTTGATAAAAAATAACCTCTGACCTCTGCAAAAGTCTTGGAATGTGCTCTTTGTGAAAATGACAATAGAACAGACAGTGAAATCATAATGCTTGTATATAAAGAAATTATATAATCATAACTATAGGCTACTTTATGCAAAGTTTCTGTTATAGGCTAAGTATCTTAAAGTTAATTAAAACAGCCAAATGTTGAAAATGTGTTCAATTTCCACGCAGTAGTTACTATATTTAAGTTCTTACATTTATTTACCATAATGGTTTTATTACTTGTAATCCATTTTAGATTGATGGGAGCAAAATGGCTCAGATTTTACCAGTTTGCATTGTTGCAGGACAGTTTATTTAAGTTGCACTTTTGGATGGTTTGTAGCCAAGAATCCAAGAGATTTGGAAGGAACTAAAGGAACAAAAAAACCAAACTGGACAGAAGAGCAGTGTTTACTTTTAGCTTTATGTTCAGTGTTTGGAAAATATTTCTTCTTTCCACCATTTTGTCCTCTGCTATAGGAACTCTTAAAAGTCCTCCTCTCTACTCTTAACAATTTTTACCTTGGGGGCTGTTTTTAGGTCTATGGTGTTTTGTGAATCATCTTTATCTTTATTAAGATTTAGTCCTAAATTTAAGGGGAAATTCTAAGAAAATGTCATAATTCTAAGAATTTTCCTAGAATTTCATAGCTAGGATCAACTTTTAGGCTTAAGAAGCTTTGAGGATACGGGCCCAGGTCCTGTGACCACAGTACAAGTCCAAATGATCACCCATCCACTGCCGTGCTTGTCAGTGGGTATGAAGTGTATCTGCTAAAATGCTGTTTGGTTTTTGCCAAAAAGGCAAAACAACTTCATCTGTCCATAGGATATTTTTTTCAGAAACCTCATGGTTTGTTTAGAAGCAATTTTGCAAATTTCCTCCATGTTCTTTTTAGACTCCTCTTTTAGAGGTTTCTTCTGGCAACCCTTTCTAGCAAACCACAATTAGTCTTCTTCTAATTGTGATTTCATGGACTTTAACACATGCTCAGTGAGGCTTTAAGGTTTGAGATGTAACTCTTGGGGTTTTTGCACTTCAGCAAAAATAGCACATGGCTGCAATTTAACCTCCTAAATCCTGTGGAATCAGTAAGGGGGTACTTAGTATTCGTCACATGTTTTTTTTTTTCTTTCAGGCTTCATTTTTGTTGAATAAAAAATAGCATAGCACAAAAAAAGTTAGCCTAATCTGCATGTCTTTGGCCTGTGGGAGAAAACCGGAGTATCCAGAGGAAACCCACTAAGTACAGGGAGAACATGCAAACTTCATGCACACAGAGACGGGAATAGAGCCTGGGCAGGAATCGAACCCAGTCCTTGGAGGTGCAAGGCGACAGTGCTAACCACTAACCACTGTGCCGTCCATACTATCAATTATTTGACTGTTTGTTTATTTGTCCAAACACATTTGTCGAACTAATGTTCACCTACCTTTAATGGCTCCCACTATGTTCTGGTCCAGTCCTTTCCTCTGGTCGTTAAGACCCCTCTTCCGCTTGCCGTTGGGCAGTGAGTTAGCCAGCGTTGCGTCATCAAAGAAGGCACACACCAGCTTGCGGAAGAGCAGACTGCCCGAGCGTGTATAGTTCAACAGGATGGAATCCAGCTGCGCCTTCGGGATGAACACCTCATATTCCTCTGCCAACTGCACCTCCAGCTACAAGAGAAGCAGCGCAGATATTTCATATGCATGTTTTATAATAGCTTTCTCACTGATAGTGCTTTTAGTATACACAGAAAACAATGAATGTTCATGGTGATGATTAATAAAGATCTAATCGTATGCAAAACAAATACTTCTTGCGTTACAGTTTCTAATTTAATAGTCCATTATTTTGCTCCTTTTCCTAAAAAAAGAAAAACTAAAGTGCCAAAAGTTTAGATATAAACGTGTGTACATAGAATAAACACACACACATACGAACACACTCCTTAGTACCTCTGTGCAGTTCTGTTCTCTGTTCAGACAGTACTGAGCTGATGGTGGAGAATTAGACACAGGTGTTGACGGAGGAGATGGAACAGCCCTCTCTTTCTTTTCTTCTTTATTTTCAGGTTTCTTATGGCAAATCGCCTCAAAGGATTCGGCCACCGCGGGAGCTTGTAGGGCCGTGGGAATTTTTATGGGCGGGGATACCGCTTTTATTCTTTGCGCCGCCCTTCTCTTGCGAGATCTCCTCCTGCAGGTGGGAGACGCGCTGGCCGCAGCTCGCTGTTTCTCCGGTGGGCCTAAAGTTTACATACCACAGGTGAATCTGTGATTGTACCAGGAAAATATGTGTGTCTGTGTGAGATGCTGTACCTCTCTGAGTCTGCATGAGTTTTCTCATTGTGCGTAACTCCAGCAGGATGGCCTGTAAAGTGCTCTTGCAATTGCACATGCAGCAGCTGGATTCTGTCGTCATGCTGGCAGGCACACGGGGCAGAGCCGAGTCTGAAGGCAGAGCACACACACTCTTCTGTGAACGCCACACTCTTTCGAACAGTGATGCAAGGACACTAGACAATGGGCTGGTTACTTGACTTTGTGTGTGTGTGTGGGTGTGAGTCAGAAAGAGAAATGTCTAGACAGTCTAGATGGTATTTTGAATTACACAGCTGCAGGTTCAGGCATTAAATCGCTCTGTTATCTTATTTTGCATCTGGTGTGCATCAAGCTGGAATCAGGCTTCTGCTCTTAAAATGTTACACATTTAACTACCAGTTGTTGACTTTTAAATGCACATTGTGATTTAATGTAATGATACAGCAAGCAACAAATGAGTTACTTAAGATTTGTTTGGTTCCATGCAAGCTTTCTTTCTTCAAACATGACAAGCTTGTATGGTGTTTTCCATAAGACTTTTTTTTTTTAAGCAGATGAGTTGCATGAAGATGAAGATGGTACAGTTCATTGCTTGGTGGTACTGTTGTTCATGCTGCTTTCAGGTTGTCCTGCAACTCTTTTCTAGTGATGGCTGAAGTATGTTATATAATTTCCCATCAGTGGATATGAATATGCTTAGATGGAGCCCATTGAATAAATCCACCAAGCACGTGGAGAACATTCAACCAGATACAAGGCGAGAATCGAACCCTCAATCCTGGAGATGCGAGGCTTTCTACTACGCCACTGTGCCGCAATATGTTTGAATTTAATTTGATTTTGGATCTGATTCTACAATAAAAATACATAAAAAATATGGAAATGTTCAAGTAAGATCAGTGGAATTTGTATCATAATTTGACATGTATGTATGTATTTATGTGGCAGCACAGTAGCTTAGTTGTTAGCACCTTCGGGTCCTGGGTTCTATTCCCACATTGGGTCTGTGTGCATGGAGTTTGCATGTTCTACCCGTGCTTGGTGGATTTCCTCTGGGTTCTCTGGTTCCCTCCCACAGTCCAAAGACATGCAGATTAGGCTACCTGGAGTTTCCAAATTGGCGTCGCTATTGGCATCCATGGTTCCTAGTTGGATTACAGTGGTTCCTAATTGTTTTTATTATTATTATTATTATTATTATTAATCCATACCATTCACTGAAACCATTACTCCCTCTTTGAAACCCACCTCTGCTTTTGTCCTGATCCAGCATCTTCTGGGTCTTGGACTGTGTATCATACTGATTATGGGACACTGAGTCCCAGCCAGGCTCAGGCTGTTCAGGGCTTTGCTTGTGACTGGAAGTCCAGCTCAAACCCTCCTCCTGTGGCTCCTTTTTAAGTGTTTCTCCCTCTCTGCCCACTCTCTGGTACACCCGACCTGCTTTATCACTCAGCAGCCGCATCATGCCTGTAATCTGCTTCTTAATCTCCATGTCTTCCTCGCCTGGCCATGCTGAGAGAGATGGGGGTTAGAACTTCAGCACATGTCGCTTACACATTGAACTAGCATAACATCATGTACTGTATAGTAGCCTACTTTCGTTTTCAGAGGCATCCAGAGGTTCGCTGTCCGTGTCCATGTGCTCCACGCTGTCGGAATTATGGCCGTAGTCTAGAGGAAGAAAACTCAACAGTAGTATTTTCTTGCAAAAAGCATAGAACCTTGTAACAACTTCTCAATTAAGTTACATTTTGATACATTTCAGAGAGTTAATGTATAACAGTGTACCGAAGGTCTCATCTTAATTACTTGCACTTCACATCCTCACAGCAAAGTTTTACAGTGAATACAAAATAAGAGATGGCAGCGTATTCTGATTACCTAGCTGGCAGATGGTGCTACTCTTCTTTTTTTTCTTCCATTAATAGAGACAATTAATTTCTCAACAGCTTTTGCTAATCTCTGACTAAAGTTATTATGAATTTGCCACCTCATTTAGTCATAATAATTTAGTGTAGAATCATGTTACAGATGACGCTCATGGTTACAAAACAGGTGTTTATGGCTTCTACATTGTAAGCTGTAACAAAACCTTAAGTATATAGTCTGTCTGGCTAAAAAAAGGCACATTCTCTAATATTCATTTGTTCACCTTTAGCTTTGAATGTGACGCTCACTGTGGTGGCCAGTTCATGTGTGAAAATGATTCCTACTGAAGCAACCCCAGATCAAAACACTGCCTCCAGAGGCTTGCATAGTGGTTTTATGTGCTTCTCATCTTACCCTGACTTACCCGGACTCATCAGACCATTTGACCTTTTTCAGTAGCTCCAAAGCCCGTTCTTTATGCTCCTTACCAAACTGAAGCTTTTTTCCTCATGAGTTTTATTATGGCCTCACAGCTGTTCAGTCTGAATCCTGTGAGTTCTCAACATATTGTGTTTGTGGAACAGCTCTTATTTTCACTATTAAACATAGATAAACAAGATTTTTTTTACTTAAGAAATACAATTTCACTAAGCATTTAAGTGATCTCCATTCACGATTTTTTCCGACTACATTTCTTTAATGAAGTTGACGGTCCAGCACAATCCTTCCAGGTATCCTTACTAATGGACAACACATTTAAAATTTCCCACATTTGTCCACTTTGCTTGGTGCAGGACAATAATTTGACTCTTTTGAAACTGTGCCCTTTTTTTGGGCCAGGCAGTGTATCTGTAAATGGTTTCAAATCTGATGTGTTGTTTGTTAACACATCATATTTAAAACCATTTATAGATACACTGCCCGGACAACAGCAGTATTCATTTGTACACTGTTGTTGTGGCACTGCTGTGGTTTTATTAAAGACCAGGTTGGTTTAATAGCAGCCTTCAGCGAATCTGTATTGTTAAGTCAAGTGTTTCTCCTCCTCCTCTTGACAAGTCCCCCAGGGACTGTGGAAACATCACAGTGTACTTCAAGCAACTTGGATTCTGTGCCTCTCTACCCTTCCTCCAGGCTCTGGGACCGCAATTTCCTAAAGAAATGCAGAATTAGCTTTCTTTTAAATGGAGGAGTTTGGACCGTTGAGCAACAGTACAGTTATTTTTGTCCATAGCTTACAAAAGATGCTTCAGATCCTGTCTCCAGTTCAGGAGTGGCTTGACACTAGAAACTCAGATGTTTGTGCGTGGTGGCTCTTGATGCACAAGCTCCTTTTCATGAATATGATTTAAATCGTTTTCATACATTATGAACAGGAATTTACTCAAACTCAAAATTAAATATTCTAATATTCAGAGGTACTGGATACTTTGAGATTTTTCATGAGCTATAAGCCATAATCATCACAATGAAAACAAAAAAGGCTCAAAATATTTTACTGTATGTGTAATTAATTTAGAATATAGAAAACTTTCTTTAAATTTAAACTTTTTTAATTAAATTATGAAAAAAAAATAAACAAAACTTTTCACAGTGCAAGATATATAATGATCTGAGGACTTTTTACAATACACATTGTGTTGTGTACACATTCTCCATACTGCTTATCTTGTACAATGCCACATGATGCCTGGAGCCTATAACAGGGAACTCATGGCACTAGGTGGGGTTCACCTTCTACAGGGGGC
Source organism: Leiocassis micropogon (assembly GCA_028565275.1). Taxonomy (NCBI): domain Eukaryota; kingdom Metazoa; phylum Chordata; class Actinopteri; order Siluriformes; family Bagridae; genus Leiocassis; species Leiocassis micropogon. The sequence continues at coordinate 5,486,664 of JAOVVA010000033.1, forward strand.
CAATCCATCACAGGGCACATAAGCACATTTACACACTCACAACAGGGAATATGGACAATATGTCAATTAGCTTAGTCTGCATGTCTTTGGAGTGTGGGAGAAAACCAGAGTACCCAGAGGAAACTTAGGAAGCACAAAGAGAACTTTTAAAGAGTCCCACTACAAGATTCAAATCGTCAATGCTGGAGGTGCAAGGCCACAGCGCTAACCACTATGCCACCCCTCATTGTAAGTTTTTAT
>JAOVVA010000033.1:5487970-5512137 GCA_028565275.1 Leiocassis micropogon
AATATCTACACATATGAGTGAGTCTGTTGTGGACCTTTGGGGAGGTTGGAGGGATTTGTGACATGCAGGATGTGATTGATTTCTCCTTGTCTGCGTGGTGAGGAAGCCCCTGTGCTCTTACCTGGGTCGCTGATCAGTTTAAAGCTCTGTGATTTGCGGCTGCGTCTCCTCTCCGCCAGCTCCATGTTTGAGACCTGAGAGGATCCAGAGGACGCGCAGAGGCTCTAATCACAGAAACGTCTCACACTCCATCCATCATCCTCATCATCATCACTCCTAATCCCGCAGAGTGGTGAAGTACAGAGAGCTCAGGACGCCCGGGCGCTCGGATCTCCTCCCCGGATACACACGCGTCTGTGCGCCGGGCATGAAGGAGCGGGAGACCTCGGGGCCGCTCGTTTCTCATGCAAATAAATAAATCGCTTAATTCTTTCTTCTTTTTTTTTAATTCGTCGCATCTGGTCCTCTGCGCCACCTGACGGCCACTAATATTTTGTGGGACGCAAATGTGAATGTCCGAGATTTGCACTGAAGCACACACACACACACACACACACACACCTGTTAACCAAAAGAATCTCCGACTTACACTGTTCCTCTCTCTGACTCTATTATTATAATAATAATAATAATAATAATAATAATTATTATTATTATTATTATTATTATTATTATTATTATTATCTTTCTTACAGTACAGAATTTTTTACAGGACGAAACATCAAATAAAATACATTTGTATGAGCTGCACGCTTCTACCTGCGATTTTTTTTCCTAATAAAATCTCAAATCTAATAGTAGTTTTTCTTTAAATATAGCCTACACTATTTATTATACAAAAGTATTTGCCCAAACCTGCAATGGCATTGTATCCGAATGCATATACCTCAATATGAAGTTGGTCCCCCTTTTCCAGCTAGAACAGCTTCCATTCTACTTGGAAGTGGAGTGTTTCTGTGGGAATTTGTACCCATTCGTACTGTAGAGCATTTATGAGTTCAGGCACTAGCACTGATGTTACAATCTCCGTTCCAGTTCATCCCAAAGGTGCTCGATGGCGTTGAGGTCTCAGGGCTCTGTGTGCGGCCCGGTCAAGTTCGGTCTTCTCCACCGAACGCTTCAAATGTCTTTATACATAGTCCTTGGTTTGTGCACTCGGGCAACGTCATGTTGGAGTATAAAAAAGGGCCTTCTCCAAACTGTTGCCAAAAACTTGGAAGTTGGATGTCTAGGTTTGTATGCTGAAGCATTATTACAAGATTGTCCTTCACTAGAGATAAGGGGCCTGATTGAAGTATCAGAATTCAATAATTAACAGGTTTGGTCAAATACGTTTTTCCATATTTTGTACGTGTGTACAGAGACCTTGAGAAGGGCTCTATATAAAAAGCATTATTATTATTATTATTATTATTATTATTATTAATTAACATGTGACATAATACATGATCACATGCCCCTTACATGGCGGAACCCATGAGAGCAGATCCTAGAGCCATATTGGGCAATTCAAAACTTAGCTATTAGCTGTTCTTCGAAATCATGAAAGAATGAAAAAATTAAATGTTAAATTCAGCAGCAATGTTGTAACTCTCATATAAAATTTACATGTAGTAAAGTTGACTCCCACTTTATTATTTAACAACAAACTCACCTCCCACCTCGGGGTCTGTGTGCATGGAGTTTGCATGTTCCTTATTACTTTTTAGTGTAAATAAGTGACAAAGGTAGATCAACTCAAAAATAATAAACAATATTGGTAATAACAGGGCGGCACGGTGGTGTAGTGGTTAGCACTGTCGCCTTGTACCTCCAGGGTCCGGGTTCGATTCCCGGCCAGGCTCGATTCCCGGCTCTGTGTGCATGGAGTTTGTATGTTCTCCCCGTGTTTGGTGGGTTTCCTCCGGGTACCCTGGTTTCCTCCCAAAGACATGTAGATTAGGCTAATTGGCGTTCCCAAATTGCCCATAGTGTGTGATTGTGTGTGCCCTGTGATAGATTGGCATCCTGTCCAGGGTGTACCCCGCCTCGTGCCCTAAGCCTCCTGGGATAGGCTCCAGGTCCCCGCGACCCTGAATACAGGATAAAGCGGTATAGAAGATGAGTGAGTGAGTGGTAATAACAGCTCTCAAAACACATGATGTCTTGAAAGCATTTTGGTTTTTATATACTTCAGCATCATAGAATGACTGGAGTTCATTTTAAAAACACTGGATCGTTTACGGAAAAAATGGAGAAACCTGGATTTGTGGATGTGGTATCTGACAAAGAGACACAACAATCTAGTAACTTGTCTGTGTGTAAATAAAAACTTTTTTTCAGTAATGGGCACCAGGATCTTTTTATTTTGCTGTATTTTGCTGTCAACATCTGGGTCCAGGAATGACCTGGGTGATGAGAGACAGCAAGTCAATGGATTTGCTTTGAACAACTATGGAGTACTGGGGATAGAGTGGGGATTTAAGCCTCTGGAGTGGATTGAAGTCCTCAATCCTCAACTAATGAAATCTCCAGTTTCAGTGAGAAGCCCAGAGGTAAACATAACATCTTGGTCATATCAATCCTTACAGAAAGTGGTCTTGTTTATGGATGTATGTTGATTATTCAATAAGATTATTCAAAAATTTCACTTGTTCGTGAAAGTTCACAAGCTTAATAGGCAAATTATTTGGAATAAAATCACAAGAAAGAAAAAATCTTAAATCTTAATTGGGAATAAAAAAAACAAGGGGAGTTATTTAAGGAATTTAAGAACTAGTGCTGTTGTTTGGCCCGAACACCCGTCGTTTATTAATATGAGATGTTTGGGTTTGTAAAATATTTGTAAAAGTTGTATATAGCATATACTGTATGTACAGTTAAAATATGAAATAGTTAATGTTATTTGTTACTCAGTCGGCTTACATTAAGTTTTGTAGTACAAATTATCACAGTTATTACTGATAGATAATATAAAAATTATCTATCAATTATTGCAGACTAATTTGCCTGATTGTTTGGTAACATAAAATTATGAAATGAAATATGAAATGATATCTAATGTTATGTAAGCGAGCAACACAGCAACAAGGTAAGTTAACATAAGTGTTATACTCGCCTATGCTACTATGTCTTTAATATTATAAATATATAACAGCTATACCTTTATCTTTTGCTTATTTCTCCTTTTCTAAACTGTGACCATAACGGCTTTGACCTTTTCTTTTTATTTATTTATTTATTTATGTAATCTTGACGAACATCATGATACTCCCAATTAAGAGTCAAGACTGTTAAACCATTTCACCTCGAGTGGAGAGGGGGGGTAATAAGTGCAGACTGCTTATAATAACGCTATATATAATGCTTATAACTGTTTCAAACAGAACAGAAGAATGAGGTATGCCTGTAAAACTGTACATTTCAGTATATATTCACAGTATTATGAATGATCTGTGGTTTATTTGTAGCAATTCATAGTGTGAGTGATTTTGCTGTATAACGTTAGATGCGCTTTCTTCCTGCTCCCCCACACTCTACCTGGGGTGATGTCCACTAGACTCTCCCTCCCCATTTTGTACTTCTGAGTGAGAGAGCTTTCCAGTCAGTCCCCTGCCTCGCTCACAAATCAGGGCAATGACTAGGTTAATTAACCTACAGGTGACATGAAAAAATGAGACATACAAATGAGTGATAGGAAACCAATCGTCCAAATGCTATCATTATTCAGAATTTTGCCTTTACTTGTCCCCGCATGCTTTGCCCCGGCAAGATGGTGCCAAGACATCATATGGCAAGATGTCGTCCTGGGTTGTGAGTCACAAGCAATGAGAAGCGCAGTCTCTGTTCTCTGTTTTGGAGACCATGACAGAGAGAAGAGATTTCCTTTGATCCATGGACTGTTTGCATCTATCTCATATTATTTGTATCTTAGTAGTCTAACCTGAAATATTTCTCTTCCATAGATTTCAATTTGATTCTCAAAATTATGGAACTAAGAGCATCGGTTAGATGCAGAACAGATCTTAGTTTCCGATTACAGGACAATTCCCTATATTTGCTTTGAGAATGCTGGTGGAGAAGTTATAAAGAACGTCAGAAAGAGTTGCATTGTGTGTTTGTAGATCTAGAGACAAGGTGAACAGAGATGAACTGTAGTATTGCATTAGGAGGTCAGGAGTGCCAGAGAAGTATGTGGCACTTCTATGTGGAGCAAGATATGTACAGAGTATTAGTTTAAATATTTAGAGTCAACTGTCCAAAGCAGGCTTCACAGTGGCTTAGTGGTTAGCACTGTCGTCTTGCACCTCCAGGGTCCTGCCTCTGTGTGCATGGAGTTTGAATCTTCTCTCCATGCTTGGTGGGTTTCCTCCAGGTACTCCGGTTTCCTCCCACAGTCCAGAGACATGTATGTTACGCTAATTGCCGTTTCCCAAATTGCCCGCAGTGTGTGAATGAGCATGTGATTGTGTGTATGTGTGTGCCCTGCGATGGATTAGCACCCCGTCCAGGGTGTACTCCGCCTTCGTGCCATAAGTCTCTTGGGATAGGCTACAGGCCCCCCCTGAACCCTGTATACAGGATAAAGTGGTATAGAGGATGAGTGAATGAGTGAGTGTCCAAAGCAATGGGGAATGTGTTCTAGAATTGAAGGCAGGGTGGAATAGGTGAAGAAGAGCAGCAGGAGTGATCTGTGACAGAAAGGGATCGGCAAGAATGATTGAGTTGAAAATTTTAAGCTCTCTTTGTAACCAACAATTAAAACTAGATTTAGATTTCTCAGAAGTCCAGTTAAAAGTTTAGAGAGATTCTTTCCCTCCTTATCCTAATCCCCACATACTGTATGTCACAACACAGAACTTAATGGTACTTCTATGCCAGGAGTGATTTCTAATATGGCCGCCTTTTATTGTAAAAGGCACTGGCGAAATGACGTCATATCGACGCCTGCTATTTTTAATCTCTCAACCACTAGAGGGGGCACATGCGCAATTTCAGCTTTTTTTTTTATTCCGGAAGTCTGTAAACGTAATTTCCTGTTGAGCGACTGCAAGCATTTTGGATTTTTCTTAAATTTTATCTTGTGTGTGTATATAATTAAGAAAGTCGCGCTTTTAGAGAAAATGGACATTCTGAAAGCAGAAATCGCGCGGAAGCGGAAGTTATTGGAGGAGAAGGAGCTCGTGGATGTGAGTGGTTTAAACCGCTGGTTTCAGACGGCGTGTTTTTTTTTTTTTTTGTTAACTATATATACAGTGAGTTAGCTTTAATGTGCTGTTGCAGCTCAGTGGGCAGGAAATAACAACCCTGAATTCTGTATTTTGATGTTTAATTTCAAGCAGTAATGGAGGAAAGGAAACAGTAAGTGTCCAGGACACATTTTCTAGCTTCTCACGTTGCTAAATGATTCTTTTCATATCATGCAAAAGCAAAAGTCCCATCTAATGTCGTGCATTAAAAAAGGAAATGAAATCCATTTCACACAGATATCCATCTTGTCACCTAAACTACAGCAAATCTGTACGAGGTGCTATCAAAAAGTTTCGAGACGCGTTTTGTAACATGTTACCAGATGGCAGTACAAGCTAGTGATGGGTCGTTAATCTTTAACGTGACTCAGCAGAACGAGTAGTCTCGGAGAGTGATTCGTTCATTTTCTACTGGGCGCGCATGCGCAAATCATCGCAAAACCTCGGTAGGTTATTTACAGGAAACAGAATTGAGCGATTCGTTTTCAATGACTCTTCTACTCCGAGTCGTTCGTTCTCGACTCAGACTGGAAGATATAAGAGGTGAGCTACTCATTCTGTTTATTATAATATGTCTTTAGCTGCGTTGTAATATTTTGATTACTGGAACTATAGCCAACATTTGTGTATATAGACATATTGGGAGTCTTTTTATTGAAAATGCAACATTTTATTTTATTTCTTATTAAAAGAACGAAATGAACTAAATGACTCAAAAAAAGATTCATTCATTTTGATGAACGAGATTCAAAGAACCGAGTCACTAAAATGATTCAAGCTTTCCATCACAAGTACAAGGACGCGGGAGCACCAAGCTTGAGTGATTCGAGGTGTTTTGAGAGGTACGCACGCTTCAAGAGCGGAGGAACATCACTGGAAAACAACAAGAGATCAGGAAGACCTTCAACAAGCTCAAACACCGAAAATGTCGAAACCATTCGGCAACTTGTGCATGATGATCATCTGAGAACAATCCACAACATTGCTGCTATTGTCGGTGAGTCAAACGGAACAGTCCAGGCAATCCTCATGTGTGATTCGAGCATGCCCCGTGTTGCTGCCAAGTTCTTCCCCAGGAGCAGAATGAACATCACGTCGAAGTCTGCTGAGAACTCCGTCAGCGTGCCGTGGATGACCCGACCTTCATGTCGAGAATCATTACCGGTGATGAAACCTGGGTGTGTGGGTACGACCCTGAGATGAAGCAACTGTCTTCACAGTGGACGAGCTCATCATCTCCACAACCGACATTCATGTCATCGAGATTTCGTCCCCAGGGGCCAGACCATCAATAATGAATTCTACTGCCAGGTTTTAAGGCGTCTGAGTGAAGACGTGGATCTGTGGCGCACAAATCTCAAAACTTTTTAATACCACCTCGTTATAATTACACCTTGTTATAATTGTTGCATTTTTACATTATATACTGTATAAATATTTTTTAAAAATCTACCAAGCAGGTGCAGTTTTATTCTCCAGATATAACAAATTGTGCAGGATTTTTGGTGAACAGCGCTTTTTCAGGTCAGTCCTCAGATATTTGATGGCATTCGGATCTGAGGTATTCCAAAGTGTTGATTAGTTGTCCTGAATTGTATGCGTTGGGTTGGTATTGTGTTGCTATGAGTTTGGCCTGGCGTACTTATTCTTGCCATAGGCAACACTGTCTACTGTTACAGTCGGTGAGGAGCGCTTGTGGCACGCTCACAGTATGATGTAAAAGATGTTGATGCCACTGCTTAGCGTTACTTGTGCAAACATTAAAACAGCAAAGAAACAGAATATATTTACAGTATATATAGATTTCCAATATGGAGAAAACATTGATTCAGCCATGTGTCATGATTGTTTTGTTTGGGGACTCAACTCCAAAATAATTTTTAAAAAATATATTTTTAAAAAAATGTCAGTTTATATATGTTTGCGTGAATTGCTGCAGTTTCTCTATAATCCTACAGGTGGCTAAATTATCAACACCTCAGCGGGCAGCACAGCAATAAAGTGTACTAATACATGTGCGTTTTGGTAAAATCGTCCATCATGATTTTCCAGAACACAAAGAAGTACTTCAAGCGGGCTGAACTCGCCAAAAAGGAGGAAGAAGAGTACTTTAAACGATGTGGATACAATGTAAGTCACCAAACTCTGTGTGAACTCCTTTTTAGCTTAAACCTTGATAAGCGAGCGTGCCTTTCTCATTCTCTTTCAAACCTCTTTCTCTTTGAAATGTCTGTTCTTTTTTCCCCCTCTCTCTTCCTCTCTCTCTCTTTCTCTTTCTCTCTCCCTCTCCCTCCTTTCTGCGAGTGTACAGGTTGCTCATGAACAGCCTGTGACGCAGGTATAGTGCACACAGGCGGAATGCACTAAGTATGCATGACTTGTTTAAAATATAATGCATTAAAGAAAGCAGTGTTCAATTAATTTACACGTTTCTTTAAGTTGTTTTTGTTTCCACTGTTGCATGAAGCCCACAGCAGCATCTTCCTCTAATTTTTTTTAAAATTTATTTTAGTTTGGTTTAATTAGTCCACAGGAATAAGTACGACTGTTTCTCAGTGTGTACACTATGTGGCCAAAAATATACGGACACCTGACCATCGCTTTCATGATGTGGTCCTTTTGCGAAACAGTTGGAAGTGCACAATCATCTAGAATTTCTTGTAGCTGAATGAAACACAAATGCTCCAGAAATCTAGTGGAGAGCCTTCGTAGAAGTGTGAACAAACCTGGCATGCAATGTTCAGAAAAAGTGTTCAAGTGACAGCTTGGTGTCCAAAAATTTTTGACCATGTTGTGTATATATTCATGTCTGTAGAATTGTGTGGTAAGTGTGCTCAAAGCAGTCGTTTTACCTGCTGCTGATGCATGCTCTGGAGATGTGTATGATCTGCACTGCTACAGGACCGTTAGCGTAAGAGCATGTGGAGAAGAGGATCGTTTAAGCCTGATTTATACTTCTATCCAAAGACGGTACTTCAGACGAAGGCGAAGCACGGCAGCTTGATTGCGTTCCCTGAAAGCGCTGCATCTGAAGTGGCACTTGGGTCTTTAGCGAGTGAGCAGGATCGATGTGTGAATTTAAGAAAATAAATGAATAAAATCAAAAGCTCTGCTTGTGTCTGGGAACAAACCCGGTTATTAAATACATTTATCACAGTGCAGTCTCGCTTGTATGAATCTATTAGTTTAACTTTGTCATATTGAGGTTTAAGTGTCAAAGCTTTTTTTTTTTTTTTCCTTATGGAGGAAGTAGGTGTGTAGTGGTGTGTTGGAGCTGCTAGTGTTTTTCACACAGCTGGTTTAGTGGAGGAACACTGTGCCATCAACGTTCTGTGTGAAAAAAGGGTAAGTGGAATCAGGTTCATTGTTGAGTCGTGACTGAGTGAGACAAGACCTGTATGAAAAGGTAGATCACTGAACAACGGGCAGATGTTGATACCTGTGATGTGTCGATTAGACTTATAGAGATACATTATATTCTGTATCTTATAGAGATAAAATATCAGACTTAATATCAGATACTAATATCAGACTTAACCACACTTAACAGCTAAAGCTGTAGTGCAAAAGAAAAAGTACGCTAACTGAAAGATCAACTTAGATTAATACTGATCAGCAAGGCCAGACTTTAATTTTTTTGCATTGCTCTTTCTGCATTGTGATTGCTTTCAATAATTCAGCTTAGTTTATGATTTGTTAGATTGCAAGGGTTCTGAAATAGAAGCCAATCCTAGAGCGTGAAGGCGGGACTTGTTCATTAAGAAACAGCAGAGGATTGGGGAGATGGTGAGCTTTGAGCAGAGCGCTGTTCATGTTGGTTGATGTAAATGTGCACGGGTAGCACCTTAACATTCAGTTCACCCGCCCTTGTTGTTTTGAAAGCAATAGTATGCACAGTCTTGTAACCGCCATGTCTACTCTAATAGCGGTAAGCCGTACACCGCTTTTGTGGGTTCTACAGTCTGTAAATTACAAAATGTGAGTGGAAGAGCAAGATTTTTGTGTTAGGTTTATTTATAACTTGATCACTAATTACTGATTTGAAATTGGGTAAAAAATTTAAATTCCCTTTTCCTGTCATTCTGTACAAACTGAATATAAAGCCGCGGAAGAAACAGCTTAAGTATTTTTAACATAGTTCTCTACCGCCACCTTGTTAGACAGGTATCCAAGATCATCATCTTGATCTGAAAGACTATAAACGGTTCATTTCAGTAGAAGCTTTAATGAAGCATAAACCAGGCTCTTTTCTCTCTCTCTCTCTCTCTCTCTCTCTCTCTCTCTTTCTTTTTTTCCCCCTTCTTTTTATTTTTTCCAGCAAAGGCATGAGCAATCGATCATTTGTGCCTGTGTGTTCTTTATCCTAACCAGGAGAAGAAGCAGCAGAAGGAGGAAACCACGCCGTCCACTTCATCCAACCCCGTCTTAGAGCTGGAGCTCACTGAGGAGAAGTTACCCATGACCCTCTCTCGACAGGAAGTACGTGTAAACGGTTTACTCGTTCCGTTGTACTCCATGCTGTACGTCATGACTGGTGTATGGAACATACGTAACTTGTGTGCAGGTGATCCGGCGTCTGAGGGAGCGCGGAGAGCCGGTGCGTCTGTTCGGAGAGACCGACTACGACGCCTTTCAGAGGCTCCGCAAGATCGAGATCCTCGCACCGGAAGTGAACAAGGCAAGACAGCACGGGTTGATTTTTTTTTTTTTTCATCAAATTAAAGAGAAACAGTGACGTTTCTGACTCTGTGTGTGTCACGATCGAATGGCCGTGTTTAGGGTCTGAGAAACGATCTGAAGGCGGCTATGGATAAGATCGATCAGCAGTATTTGAACGAGATCGTAGGAGGGCAGGAGGCTGGAGATCCGGACGCACAGGACGACCTTAAAGTGCATGAAGAGAACACAACCATCGAGGAGCTGGAGGTAGGAAAGTCTCAAATCTCAACCGTGTTCATCAATCAACATTTATTTATATAGCACCTTTGGTTGAATGGATTCACCTCTGAGCCTGCAGGTGGTGCTGTGGGTCAACTTAGAAAACACACTATCTACACTGTTAATAGTTATTAGAATTCATCACAAATTAGTTTAAAAAAATTCTATTTATTTTGCAATTCTAAAGGCATATACTGATTTAATTAAATTTTTAAATTTCATTTAATCTGTTTGGGATTGAATTCTTTTTTTTTTTATGTAATATAATAATCATGTTGATGTTTTTAAGATATGTCTTGTAATCCACAGGCCCTGGGTGAATCTCTAGGCACTGGAAACGACGTGAAAGATATGGACATTATAGAAAAAGTGATGCGGGTGAGTTGTGTTTTAGAAAGAACGTCATTTGGTTGAACGTTAAGTTTCCTGTCATGTAATTGAAAACATAATAAAAATAATATGAAAATATATATGTTTGGAGTTTCATAGTAAGACTTTATTTGGATGTAAGTAGAACCATCAATAAACTGCTTTCTGAAGCATATCTGAGTTAAACTTGGAGAATTAAGGTCTAAGGACCAATATGATGCCAAAATATGATAAGGAGAGAGAAAATTTAAGTGAATATAAGATTTAAGTTCTTAACTGCATTGTTTTGCAATTTCCCGTAAAGTTTAAGATATTTGTAAGTATTTTACACTTGATTGCCGTTGTGTGTATTTGCGTGTGCAGTTCTTGCTGGGTGTTTGGGCTAAAGACCTGAACAGCAGAGAGGACCACATTAAGCGGAGCGTACAGGGAAAGCTGGCCAGCGCAACGCAGAAACAGACCGAGTCTTATCTAAAGCCCCTGTTCAGAAAACTGAGCAAGAAGGTACAGGGTTTTGTATTTTGTTTGTTTGATTTATTTATTTATTTTCTCTGTGGAACGCTGAGAGATCAAGAAGTTTAAAGTTCACTTTTTTTCTGTTTTAGACTTTATCTCCAGATATTAAAGAATCCATCACAGACATCATTAAGTTCATGCTGCAGCGGGAATATGTAAAGGTGAGTAATGTTTTTTGTACAGAATGTCAGAATGTCAAGTCAAACTGGGACTTTTAATCTTTCCTCAGTTATGAGAGGAAAAACAACACCTACACTAATGCACTTATCCCAGCGTTTCACTAGTGCTTGAATACCATCAAGGTAGAAAGTTTTCTCAGTAGAGCCATGATCGGGCTGCCTGCTTCCTCCCAGGAACTCAATGGCTCAAACATGAGGAAATGGCTTAGATCGAGGTCAGGACTGTACAGGGAGTGAGGCAATAACTTCCAGGCGAGTTCCTGTAATGTCCAAGTGGTGTTGGTGAATGACCGTGTGTGTACAGTTCCCATAGACGGATAAAGTCCCGGTTTGACTCAAACGCCCCTTGTCTATAAAAGTCGTCGGTTTCACTGAGAACTGGATAAAACACACCGACATATTTATCGCTTGTGACTGAGCACGGACGAGTCCCGTCAGAACCCACCCTCACCCAGATGAACCATAGAAACGCTTACCATCAAGTTCCAGTGCAAAGGTTCAGTCAGCGTTTTACACCATGATAAAAGAAGAGGTCAAGGGGGAAAAAAAGAGAGTTTGGAAGTCCTCTGTGCTGCTCAGAGACGAACGCAGTTCAAATCATAAACTGTAAATTTCACCAGGGCATCTGCTCATTAGTGACCGAGATGCCAAACATCTCTCCAAATCAACCAGGAAGTCTCAACAGATCCTGAAAGAAAGAAGAGGGGTGGGGGGGGGGAACATTGAAAGAAATGCAGCCTTCTGTTGCCTCGGTTACGGTCAGGGTCTGGCACTCAGCAATCAGGAAGGGATTGTGCTTCATGGGAGAATAGTAAGGCAGAAACGTCCTAACCAGGAACACATGATGATTCCCAAACCTTTTTTTCATGAACAAATAAGTTTAACTGCTTCATATCTGGGATCTCAAAACAAAGAGACATGCTTTCATACTGATATAAATTAGTGTGATACCAGGATGCATTAAAAGTCCCATATTTTACAATATCGTTAACATCGTATTTTACTAGATCTCCTGCAAAGTGTGTGCATGTGTTACTACTTCAGCTGAAACACCCCTCAGATAATGATTTATTTTACTCTTGATTTTTAACTCTTGATTAATGATTTATTTGATCTCTTTATTTTACTCCTCTTTTGACTATGCACTCCAGAGCTGAGCAACAATCCAGGGAAGGGGCTCTTCCTATATGAGGTCACTATAGGGGGAAAAAATCCAGTTAGCTTGTTTAAACCCAGGCCAGCTGAACATCTAAAAATGACTAAAGAATTTTTAATTTAAGAATGCAGTGCTGTTTCACAAGTCGGGATAAGAATCATGAATTACGCTTTGTATCCGAGTCCTGTAGGAGCAGTGGATCCAATTTGGTAGCGTTTCAGTTTTATCATTTAGCATCTGGTTAAGATTTCCCCGTGTCTGTAGAACCTGCAGTGCCAGATAAGTCCTCTAACTGTAGTGTACTGTAATGTTGGCAGAATCTGGTCTCGACGCTGGACGTAGAGCATATTGGCAGGTTGCAGGTGCTTTCTACACGTGGTACATATTACCTTCAACTTAGTCTGGCTAGAAAATGAAACTTACAGGATGTTGCGCTGTAAAGAGCCAAACACATGGGAAACCTATTGCAGGATCTGCAAGAAAGAAGTCTTGACTTGCACCAGATGGATTAGGAAGTCTAACACATTCGAGCGTTAAAATAAAAAATAAAAAAAACAAAAAAATTGTTGCAAAGTCTAGATAACTAACAGCTCTAATGTTCATTAGGTTCCTGATTAGAAACGGAGTCATTGAGTCGTTATTGATGTTCCGATCCTGCTTTGTTTTGCACTCAGGCGAATGATGCATACCTGCAGATGGCGATAGGGAACGCTCCGTGGCCTATCGGTGTGACCATGGTGGGAATCCACGCGCGTACCGGCCGAGAGAAAATCTTCTCCAAACACGTCGCTCACGTCCTCAATGACGAAACCCAGCGGAAATACATTCAGGTCGGTTCCAGATGTAAACGTATGAGACTTCAGTCGAAATTAACGATGTAATGTGTGTGTTTGTGTGTAACGTATTCTAACTCTCTCTCTCTCTCTCTCTCTTTTTTCAGGGTCTGAAGAGGTTAATGACGATTTGTCAGAAGCATTTTTCCACAGATCCTTCGAAATGTGTGGAATACAACGCTCTGTGACACACACACACACACACACACACTCTCACACCCTGCTCCTGTGTGTATATAAATATATATAATGTAAATATTATTAAATCAACAGTCTGAATAAATGCTTTTCAAATCATATTAGGTGTGTTAAATTGCATTTTCTTGACCCTTGAGGTATCTGAGTGAGAGAGAGAGTGTGTGTGTAAGTTGTTGTTATTATTTTATATATATATATATATAAAAGAAAGCAACCCGAAAGGAATGAGGACCCAAATCATACCACATTACGGCCACTGGTTTTTCCCTTTTGTTAAAGCCAGTATTTACACAAGATAATAATTACAGATTTTTTTTTTTTGGTAGCACGTTTAACTTTTATAGATATTTGGCATATTTATTTATGATTAAGATTCAATTATTTGTCAGATGAACCTTACAGCACAGTGAAATAATTTTTTACGTATCCCAGTTGGGAAGCTATGGTCAGGACGTCAGGCCAATGCCAAGTCAAGTTAAACCACTTTGTGTCTGTGTGCATGTTCTTCTTGTTGTTGGTGGGTTTCCTGGGTGCTCTGGTTTCCTCCTTTGCAGTGATTGTGTGTGCTTGTGTCTTCTGTGATGAATTGGCACCCCATCCAGGGTGTAGCTGGCCTTCCAGGATTAGTGGGACAGAGAATGAGTGAGTGTAAAGTTCAAAATGTTGTTAAGGGACAAAACCCTATACATTCTATAGTCTCTGTTTTAATGGACGTTCAGCGCTAACAGCAGCAAAATAAAACGAATTGGTGTTTTGAGTTGGTGCAAATGCACCGTATGAAATGCATTTCATAACAAATATGATGCAAAAAAAAAACAAAACATGAGCCTATTGAGATTTATGTTGGCCGGTAGTCAAACGCCAAGAACTTTGCCCGAGTCAGAAAAAACAAGAGTCGACTCTTTATAGTGAGCTTCGTTAAATAATTCGACTCATTAAAAATTTCCCATCATTACTGTCCTGATTCACATCACCCTTAAAGAAAGGCCATATTTTCTTCGCCTGTTCACCGTCAAACATTTTCAAACATCAGCTTCGACTCTTCCAACCAGATGCATGTAAATTATTCACAGAGGGCCAGATGTGTTGACCTTGCTCCAGGCCTAGATGTAGCAGCGAGACAGAGAGAGAAAGCCCAGACTCCCAATGACCAGAGGCTACACCAAAACACTCACACAGCAACAGGGAAAACACACACAAACACATACACACAGCGCCTGAAAGAGCCTCATTACACTCTCGCGCTGTGTTCTCACGGCATGTGGGAGAACACACACACACACACACGCGTGTACACACACACTTTCACTGCATGAGAGAAGAACTTCCAGCTGCCGTCAAAGGCCCGCAAGGAAACATTCTGCAACGGTCTGGACTGTTGCTACGGCAACGCTGTTCAGGAAGAGCTGGACTTTATTAGCGTGTACAAGTGTGTGTGTTTTGTGTGCGAGTTATCAATTGCTGAGAATTGCAGGATTTCGAGGCAAGCTGTGAGTCACTCAAGCTTCCTTGTTGTTGTTGTTTTATTTTTTGTGTGACTTTCTGCTCCCGGGATTATTGTTTCCAGCAGTAAATCCTTTTAATGATACAAATCGTAATGTTTAATCATTTCATTTAATTTATTTACACAGTATCAGGATATGACATCGATTTTTAACGCATAAAAAAATAAAGTGCTATGCACTATATTAAGTAATTCACTTGATGACATGGTGCCAATAAAACGTATGTTCTCCATCTCTCACAGCACAAGTCTTTGATGTACGAGGGGTGTTCAAGTCAAACCGGGACCTTTGATTGTGTAGAAGAACAGAACACAGTGATGAGAATTAAGAACTAATCTATTTCTCTATATAACCTACTACACAAATGCAGTGTTTCACTAGTGCTTGGATACCATCAAGGTAGAAAGTTTACTTAGTGCACCAGACCCATGAGCTGACTGCCTGCATCATGTCTGAAACTCTGGCCTCCCAGGAACTCCTTTAATGCCCCAAACATGTGGAAATGGCTTGGAGCGAGGTCAGGACTGTACAGGGTATGTGGTAATAACTTCCAACGAGTTATTACCACATAGTGGAAGTGGACTTGGTGAATGATGATGTGTGTACAGTTCCCGTAGAAAGATGCGCCTCTTTAAACAAGCTGGTAACAAGTAATCCGTCGATTTCCAAGGATCAGGTGTGCTACACGCCAAATGCTCACGGGAACAACCAAACCACCATGGCCAGGATCATCATTCATGGACGTCTACTTTAAAACGTTTGCACCGTTCAAATGTCTTACTGCAGTTGAGTCTCATCATCATACCGCGCTTGAAGTCTTCTGTAAATGTCAATAGGTTTTACACCTTCCCAAAAAAAAAAAATCCCACTTTGACTTGAACACTCCTCATATTTTTCATCGGAAGTGAATGCGCATCAACCCTGATCAGGGACGTGTTGGATCTGAAGGGTATCCTGGTAACAGTGTAACTCCAATATAGACACTTTAAAGTATCCAGTCCATCCAACAGTTTTGTGGAGGTGGAAGGAAATCCGTGTGGAAATCGTGCTAAACTATAATGTGACCACAGGATGCAAAAGCCAACCTTCGGAGGAGACGTTATGACTGTTGACGCTCCTAGTAGGACACGTACTGTACACTCGGCTGTTGACTAAAACCAACAATCGCCAGGTGTAAAGCTTAGACTTCCACCTAGGGAAGAGAAAAGCCTCAGCTATTGTACGAAGAGCGACCATTCTCGTAGAAGCCGATCGCACAAACAGGAAGAAAGAGGCGGCCGAACACAATGACACGACTCGCGGTGTCCTCTGAGGGCTAATGGTTAATGGAGTGAAATTCCTCTGACTCACCCGAAACACTATTGTGCTCGAAGTGCCGCTGCAACTACAGGAAGTGGCACTGGCACTAGCACAGTTCGACAATCAAAATTGACAGAAGGAGACCTCGTGCTGTGGCTTTAATTGCATACTAATGTTTAAGGGTCTTATTAAATGCTAACACTAACTGGGGTTTCCTATTACAGGTGGTGTTTGAATTGTAAAAACCTCGCATGTTGCCGAAAACCTTACTGTAAGATACGTTTCTTGTTCCAGCCTTCATTCACATTTTAATATATTTTTTTAAATGTCAAGACTTTAAAGGTCAAAGTTTTCAACTCGAGGGGCGCGGGAAACATGGAGCCTTTGGGCGGAGGGTACACCCTGGACATGGTGCCAATCCGTCTCAGGGCACACACTCATTCAGACTACGGGCAATTTGGGAACACCATATCTTCGGACTGTGGGAGGAAACCCACCACGCACTGCGAGAACATGCAAACTCCACCCACACAGACCGCGAGGTGGGAATCGAACCCTTGACCCTGGAGGTGCGCGGGCACAGTGCTAACCATTACCTCACCGTGCCACCTGGTGAAAGCTTTTATGTTTCTCGGATACCTGATAATGTATTGCAGGAACCCTAGAAAGTTTCCCCAAGGGGACGATAAAGTATATCGTATCTCATGGCAATAATCACGAGGACAGTGGAGAGCTTCAAGACCGGTTGAGCGTGTCAGTATGTTTAACATCGCTGTGCATACAATCAATAAACAGTTACAGTCTGACTTGGGAACCTGATCAACAGGAATGTTTTGACTTTATTGTGCTGTCTAGTGAAGGTCGCTTTTACAGTTCCTGGATGAATGTGAGACTCTCAGCAAGTGTGTGAACAATGACATTGGTGTTGTTGCTCATGGTTGTGCAGTTTCTCTTGCAGTTTTGCCAATAATAAACCAGACCTTTTTGCTTCCCATCAGGACACATCACACATACTGTACTGTACCACCGCGGCACAATACATCACTTTCCTCTAGACTGGTAAACTTATCAGGGTACAAAATATTCCTTTGGTTTTTAGTCACCTGACACAGATATATGTTACTGACAATACAATTTTACAGCAGCCATATATTATAAAACTGGATTTGATTATTATTATTATTATTATTATTAATAAAAATGTGAAGAAAATACACTGCTTTTTGTCTTTTCTCCATTCCTGTGCTGGCTGGGGTTTAAGCAAGCCAAAAAGAATTTCCACCCTAATGTGACATCATATAGGAAGAGCCAGCTCTGCTGTTCACTTGTGGGAGATGTTCGAGCAGCACATGGATGTCTTTCACGAGGCTCCAGTCGACCGGGTCACAATTCGGCTGATGTTTTACTCCTTTTCTATAAACTGGATTTTATATCCGTTAAATCTAGAAAGGGCTATTTCAGGGCTTCTAGTTAATTGTCTCGTAAACATTCCACCAGCAGATGGACCAACAATCAGGTATCTATGAAAATTAGAAATTTCTTTATTTCTACCAGTAATAATTTACTCTATATTGGAAGTAAAAACACCTAAGAAGTTTCTTCTAGTTTGACGGCATGTTTCACTTTCTTGCTTACTGGAAAAGTCGATTGGACTCTGTGTTGCAGCTATGTATGCTGAAACGTGCTCTATGACCCTGTGACCATATTTGCTGCACTCCAACTTTTCTTAACAATTTCACTACAGAAATCGTCAGAGATTCACTCCGACAGTTTGCAAACCCATTCTATGTTTTTTTTTTTTTACTTTTTGTTTCCAGCAGTAAATCCCTTAAATGATACAAATCGTAATGTTTAATCGTTTCATTTAATTTATTTAAACAGTATCGGGATATGACAAATTTTTTCACGCATAATAATAATAATAAAAAAAAATGCTATGCGCTATATTTATTTATTCACTTGATGACATGGTGCCATTAAAACGAATCTTGGTGTACGAGGGGTGTTCAAGTCAAACCGGGACTTTAGAACAGAAGATAGTGATGAGAATTAAGAAGTAATTTATTTCTCTTATTATTTCTATAATCCCCCGACTACACTAACGCACTTATCCCAGCGTTTCACTAGTGCTTGGACACCATCAGGGTAGAAGGTTAAAAATTTTCAATTAAGATCAAAGCATGTTGTTTTTAATTCCCTTCAAACCAAACAGCACATCCAGACACCAGCCGTATTCAAATTAATATTCATACAGAAATTCATTTCGGGACGACCTTGGGGAACATGCCGAAGAGCGCGAGCTGTCGCTGTCATCTCCCACTCGCTGTTCTCCGACGAATAATAATGACTATTACACGTTCAGAATTCATAATATTCTACACTTGCACCATATTAATGCCTTTCGAAAATTCCTCATGGAAAATGTTCGGATCTGAATGAAAAACAAATGTAAGAAAAGTCACGCTAAGGTTTAGAGAACATTCAGCAATAATTTATTTTCATAATCTCAAGAACCACCACATTTCTCATCTGGAAAATTCAGATTCAGTTGCCAACAACACGGTTTTTGAAAAATGTAAAGTTACTATACAAATTCTGAATAGAAAAAGAATAAATTAACTGTGGAATTCATTGTTATTCTCTCACAACGACTCCACACTGTTTTTTATTATTTTTTTCCCCTACAACACCGTTTGTTATAACGTGTGCGGTTATTTTCCGATTTTGAACCCCATAAAGTGATGAAAACATGCTCTATTGTCAGGAATGAGGGAGTGAGCGACACAGTTTAGTAACTAACATCCTTCATTTTGCACAACTCGTATTAAAACTATTGACAACGGTTAGGAAAAGTCTACAGCTAGGAAACAACGCAGTAACTGGTCATCCTGTAGCACCTGAAAGGGTTACTTTGTCCTGACATAGCGAGAAAAAAAAAGGAAATAAAACAAATACTGTTTGATTTAAAAAAAAAAAAATTAAAACATCTGAACATTTAATTTTTTCTTCTTCTTCTTGTAAAATAACCCAAACAGGTTTCCATAGTCTTTTCCATATATGTTGATAAATGTGTTAGTTTACTCTTTTGCTATAAAAGGTTTAGGCTTGTTATTTAATACAGGTAGGAACTAGGGTGTGAGGAGAGAATACACGTTTTCTCATTTCTCAGTGGAGAGATACGAATCACAGCACTGCGGGAAAGAGACGGCATCTTCACGTGAAAGGTTTAAGGACGTCTTCATCTCTGTTTCTACAGGTCTATTTTACCACTAGAGAGTTTGTACTCAAGCCTACGGTGAGCTGAAAGTGCAAAACACATTAACAAACCAATTAGAAAGCAGAAAACACCAACAGAATATGAAAAAGAAAAGCAACAGCGAATCAGAAAACACCTTAACATGATCCTCAAGAACAGAAAGAAGCTCCTTAGGCAACATGACGTGCTTGTTGCTGATTGGCTACGGCGTATCCAAGGCCCAGTCAGTGTGGAAAACAGCTGCAAAGTGCCGTACAGAGTCGACGCCGCACAGCAGGAATATAATTATGGAAGGAAGGAAGCTTTTTCAGAAAAACTGAACTCCTCAGTTCCAACGTGGGGAGGTTTTCTGTGTAATAGTTGCAGGTTGTGTCCAATCAGAAACAAGCATGTGATGATTAATAAACACCTTTAGGTTCACATTCATTTGATTTTACTGTTGCTGTTATTCTGAAGTGTTTCCTGATTATGTTGCGTTTTCTGTTTTCATTTCAGTTTTGTTTACGTTTTATAATTTCCTCTGTTTTCATTTTTTTCTGAGTTGTTGTGATTTTTTTTCTTTCTTTCTGATTTGCTGTTGCGTCTTGTTGTGCTTCCAAATTTGTTGCTGCGATTTTGTTTTGTACATTTTTTTTTTAATTTGTTATACCATTCAATTGTCTTACTTGTTGTTGCGATTTTTATTTTGCAGATTTTAAATTTGTTTTTGTTTAAATATGTTTTTATTTAGTGCAATTCTAGTTTTGTTTCATTTTTATTTGTTTATTAGTTGTATGATTTTAGTTTTGTTGATTTCAGATTTTCTGCAATTTCTCTCTCTTTTCTTAGTTGCAATTTTTGTTTTGCTGATTTTACATTTGTTGTTGCGATTTGAAGTTTGTTTAATCTTTTTACTTGTTGCAATTCAAATTTAGTTGATTTCAGATTTTTTGTGATTTTCATTTTGTTTTATTCAGATTAGCTTTTTTCTTTTTTCTGATTGTGGTTTTAATTTTATTGTGCTTTGATTTGCTTTTTCTTTCTTATTTTTATTTGTTTTTTAGGTTTTAGGTTAGGTTTTTGATTTGCTGCAATTTTCTTTCTTTTTTTTTCTTCCAATTTTTGTTTTGCTGATTTCAGACTTCTTGTTGCAATTTTAGGTTTGTTTAATCTTTTTACTCGTTGCAATTCTTGTTTTGTTTTTAATTGCATTAAATTTTGTTGATTTCAGATTTGTTGTGATTTTCATTTTGTTTTATTCAGATTAGCTTTTTTCTGACTGTGGTTTTAATTTTGTTGTGCTTTGATTTGCTTTTTCTTTCTTCTTTCCTTTTTGAAAATAATTTTTATATAATCTATTAACATATTTTGCACTTACGGTCCACCATCCAGGCCTGGATGAGATTCAGCTTTACAAAGTTCAGGGTAAAAAGGTTGAATTCGAATCCCCAAAAGTAACACACAAACAGATTGATTTCACATTTTAGGGTGTTAGGTTCGGATTCAGTTATGAAGAGTCTGATGGCACGCGATGCACATACACTGTAGTAATGGAAATACATATACTTAAAAAAACAATGTGCTTTCAGATATCTCTTGAAGTCCTTTGCTGCAGGGTGTCCATTTCCAAGTGTGTGTGATGTTGTACCATGCGGCGTGTATATATAGACGTGGTTTGTTGCTGTATGGCTTGCCGTGTTTCCCCGTTACGTGAGACAGATTGAAGAGAAGAGCACCGTCGTGTTAAAAATCTTGCTGCCTAGAAAAAAAACACAAACACCCTATGTTTTTTCCTCCCTGTCTAAGAGCCTAAGGTGAGTGTGGAGGAGTTTTTTTTGTCTGCTTTCAGAACCGAGGTCCGGACGTGTGTGTGTGTGTGTGTGTGTGTGTGTATTCTGCTCGTATACTGGAATGCTTAGGCTGTCTCTTGAAATGGCACAGAGGTAAGATCAATTAGAGAGAAGTTTGTTGGTCGGTGGCTGTTCCGTATGATGTGTGCCCCTTTACGTTGTGCTCTTGTAGTTTCATCCAATCCCTAAGTGAGTACAAACAGTCTGCAAGCAGGACAGAAAAACTCCGTCGGTAAGTAATTTTTTTTTTTTAAATAAGGTCCCTATGTTGAAGATGTCAGGTAGAGGATTACTTGTGAGCTCAGAGCGAGGGGATTACAGGATTTGTAATTCGTCGGCGTACAGTACAGTGCGGTACAGTAGAGGCTCGGAGCACCATGGTGGCTAGCAGGCTGGTGGAGCTGCCCGAGAGACTGAGTGGCACATACAGTACTTCCAGCGTTCAGTGTCTGAGAAGGTCACGCTAACACACAGCTCACCTCCAGCTAGCGCTCAGGGACGCGTTTCCCTTAAAACAGCAGATCAACTATGGCACCGCATGGCTTTTAGAAAACAGTTGATAGAGCTTCTAAAGAAATTGGGAATAAAAAACAAATAAATGGCGACCACAAGCCTCAAAATCATCACCCTTTGCAAAAAAAAGTCAACTCCCGACTTTCAACCCTGCACGTGGTCCTGCAGTGACAAGACTAGTATTTGATTAATATATTGTTCTGCCAGTAAAACCAGTAAGAAATGAGCTACCACAGACTAACCGGGGTCAGTGGAAATGATTTTGCACACCACTAATGCATTAATGCTAATTTCTTACATGTTGTTATGAAAACACTAGAGATAAAAATCACCAGGGACCACGCGATACAATATTATCACGATACCTAGGTGCCGATTCGATTTGTATTACGATTCTGTAAGTATCCCGATTCAAAAATTTTTTGTTTTTAGATTTTGTTACAGTTCTAAACAAATAATTTGCATAAATGATCGATGCATATCTGAATAGATTTTTCCCCCATCTCCAGTGAACACATATCATGGTATTGGTGTAATACAATGCCACTTACTTAATTCCTAAATTTGTCTAGAGCTTCTTTGGATTTAAAGCCAACGTACGAATGGCTTGATTTAACCTTGAAAAATGAACCTCTCAAAACGTTCCTTGATTTCAACTGACTAGGAGTTTTGTTTTTAATCCTGTTCATGCAGTTATTACTTTGGACTTGCCTGCAACATATCGTATAATGAACTGAGCTCAAACTATATGACAAACTACCAACTTTCATTTAATCTAACTGACTTGTACAGTACGTACAGGATCCAAAATCGGAGTCTAAATCAGATGGAACAAAACCCAGACAAATCCTACTCCATGTCCTAAGATTATAAATGAACCACTTTATTAAATTGTATTAAAGTTAAAATATAGGACCTTGTATTTGAGTAATGTTTCATATTAATATCCCTGGTTCTGGTGTTTAGTCATGTTAGCAGAACAGTAATTTTCTGTTATATGTAATCCTATATATAAATAATGGCTGGTTGTAACCTATATATCCATTTTTTGCTCATAATATGCTACTTAAATACGAAAGAGGTGGAGATTTTAGAAATGATGCTTCTTTACTACCTGAATCTTTGTACATAGTTTGTACACTGGTTATCTCTAAAATCATAAATGTATCAATGTCACAACTGCCCTTTGTTTGTGTAATATTTATTGTATCTCTATATTTCGAGTGTCTGAATTTCCTGAATGTCAGTTGTTTCAATAAAAAATGTCAATAATGCTGTTCTTCTTGAACGATTCATATCAAAAAGGGTGTTTTTTGTGGTCTTGTGGTCTCACTTATTTACCCACATGGTTTCAATGAATGTTACAAAATAGGATCTATGGTTCATTTGCTGGACCGGGGCTCGTGATTCATCGCGTTTATACTCCAACAGAACGGCGCACGTGAAGGTTACGAAACAGAAAAGGGCCGACAGCGATGTTCTGCAGGAGCGTGTGTGCTTCTTATCTTCTATGCAAAACTACGGGCTGATGAGCGTGTTCGAGTACGCATACAGTACATGGGGGTCACGAGAATGCGCATAGACACACACAGAGACACACACACACACTGAAACGCACACATCTCCAAAAGAGAGAGAGAGGCCACACCCCTGGTGTATCACTCCAGCGATGGGATTGGATGAAAGGTTTTGTGCATACGGAGCAACTGGCTGGCAGCTAACTGGGTCACAGTTCAGAGTTCATACGAGACGCAGTGGGAGGGTCAGCAAAGTCAACTCAGAGGTTTGGTTTAGTCCATTTCCTTCTGACCTCCATGAGCCCAAAGTCTAGAGCCACTGTAATGCTGGATATGCACTCAGAGAGAGAGAGAGAGAGAGCGAGAGAGAGAGAAGACGAAGAGGTGTTGGCTCCAGCCGTAGGTATGTCTGATTTACGTGTTGAGGTCCAGCCTGTGGACAGATCCGTCCAGAGAACACTGTTCCAGGAAGAAAAAAAGGGACGAAGCAGGACAGGGATGGAGGGACAGGTTTAGACGAGAGTTCCCGGCTTGGCCTTCTCGTGTCCATACCACTGCACGTCGGCGAGCTCGGAGCACAGGGGACTGCTCAGGAAACAGCTGTCGCTGAAAGATCTGTGAGGGAAAAAAACGCACATACACACACACGCACGCAAACAAAAATACATTGTCATATTATGCTCGTGCATTCATTATGAGAATACAAGTCATATAGAGCAAAACCGTTTCCATGGCGTCACTTCATGCAGCTTGAGTATCAGCATTATTATACTCAGATTGGGATTATCTAATTAAACAAATACATTATAATCATTTACATCCAGATGTTTT
>JAOVVA010000033.1:5517723-5536219 GCA_028565275.1 Leiocassis micropogon
ATGACTTTTTTCTGAGAATTATGATGTTCATCTCAGAATTATGACTTTTTTTCCTCAGAAGTCTGACTTTAATCTCTAAATTCTGAGATTAATTTTAGGATTATGACTTTTTTCTGAGAATTATGATGTTCATCTCAGAATTATGACTTTTTTTCCTCAGAAGTCTGACTTTAATCTCTGAATTCTAAGATTAATCTCAGAATTATGACTTTTTTTTTCAGCAGTCTGACTTTAATCTCTGAATTCTAAGATTAGTCTCAGAATTGATATATTTCTTCAGAAGTCCGACTTTAATCTCTGAATTCTGAGAATAATCTCAGAATTATGACTTTTTCCACTCAGAAGTCTGACTTTAATCTCTGAATTCTAAGATTAATCTCAAAATTGATATTTTTTCCTCAGATGTCCGACTTTAATCTCTGAATTCTAAAATTAATCTCAGAATTGATATTTTTTCCTCAGAAGTCTGACTTTAATCTCTGAATTCTAAGATTAATCTCAGAATTATGACTTTTTCCCCTCAGAAGTCTGACTTTAATCTCTGAATTCTAAAATTAATCTCAGAATTGATATTTTTCCTCAGAAGTCCGACTTTAATCTCTGAATTCTAAGATTAATCTCAGAATTATGACTTTTTTTCTCAGCAGTCTGACTTTAATCTCTGAATTCTGAGATTAATCTTGGAATTGTGACTTTTTTCTAAGAATGATGTTCATCTCAGAATCCCGACTTTAATCTCTTTAATCCCCGACTTTTTTTCCCACACAATTATGAAGCTTTTATCACAATTATGATGTTCACCTAAAAATTTTGACTTTGTTTTTTTTTTTTCAGAATTCTGACTTTAATCTTAGAATTCTAACTTTTTTCTTGGAATTTTGAGATTAATTAATTAATTAATTCTTAATTTAAAATCAGAATTCTAAAAAGAAAAACTGAGGAAAATTTTGAGAAAAAAAAGGTCATAACTCAAATATTTTTCTCTGGTCGCCCTAGTCCTCTTCCGTACATACAGACCATGAGAGAAGAACAAAAAAAGAAGATGCCTGAAAATTGAGCAAAACTTTTGTTTCTCTTTACATCCTTATTTTATAGTTAATCTGAATTAGTTAGACCGAATGTATGCAAGTTCTGAGATTTAGTGTCAATATTCCCATGACAACAAGCAATAAATATAGGTGTTTATAATGCATTCACGATGCTATGCAATATTACTTACTAACTCTTTCAATAAAAATACACCAACCTGAAATAATGTTGTCTGACAGATTTACTCACACAAAATTAATTTGCATTTAAAGCATAAAGCATATACTGTATAGCCATGTTAGTATGATGACGTTTAACGATGCCCAAACTGGTGCACACCTGGAGTGGGAGGAGCGTTTTTTCACCCTCTCATAAGGCTCGTCGAGGGAGCTCTCGCTCCACATGCGGGGTTTGATTGGAGATTTGTCGTAGTCGCCGCGCTGGTAGTGCAGGTGCCTGAGACCTTCCAGAGACTGCGGAGGAGGAGGCCGGCTGTGCGACGGAGGTCGAGGAGGAAGGCCTTTATGAGGGGAGGACACCGGAGAAAAAGTGGGCGTTCCTGCTACCTGGGGGTCATCTGAGGGCAGGAAGAAAAGAAAAACAAACAGGGACACATTATGTTGTGAGATACAAGAGTAACGCAGGAGATGCTACCACCATCATGCTTCACTGATGGTAGTCATGGTGATGTTTAGTTCTTTGTGATAAAACCAGACAGTTCAGTGTTTGTCTCACAGATTTTTTTTTCTCTTACTTTGTCTTCCTGACTTTAAGTGGACAGTCTTTCATTTGGAAAGCTTTTAGCTTTAGAGGTTATGTAAATAAAACGCACACCGTACTAATGCTAACTTTTACCCTGTCTAATACTACATGCTATTATAGACTCGTTAATATTTAATTACATTACATTACTGTATCCTGTAACTTATTAAATGGCGTTTTAACAGGTTTCGATAGCTCTGTTAGAGGCTGATGGACAACGATAGACTGACTGTAAGACATGTAGATGACAGTATGGATATAAAGTGAAATTTAATAGTCACACTGTTGTTACTCTGGAAACGTTCCATCAGTCCCATCAGCTGCCCGAGTACAAGCAGCATCCTGAGGTCAAGACTGCGCCGATGAAATGCAGCATGTGCTACTAGGTAGAGTTTATCAGGCACTATTGTGTGTGTGTGTGCGTATGTGCGTGTGTGTGTGTGTGTGTGTGTGTGTGTGTGTGTGTGTGAGAGAGAGACTCACCATCATCTAGCACCAGAGCGTCAGACAAAGAGCTGTCCTCTGAGCCGATATTCGCCTCTGCATAAGAGAGAGAGAAACACACATTGCTTGAAATCACAACACACTCCTTCTCACACACACTTTACTCAGGCTGCTCAAGATGAATAAACAGCTTACTGTACAGTACATGTCTGTATCCATGTCAGTCTTATTTACGTGTGTCTAGGAATTTAAATAATTTCACACCCCAACTGGAGGTCTCTCACACACTCTCTCTCTCTCACACAGACACACACACATGCTGTTTTACAGTAACTGCACTTCCTCTTGCTCTCAGCGTGGCAGATTTTACGCACCTTAATAATTCACTTAATGAAGCTTTATAAGCGGAGGAAAGAGCTCAGAGGGGATCAAACCCATATTTACCCTAGCGTATCTTTCTCACACACACACACACACACACACACACGCGTACTGTATATACACACACATTTATAGCAGAGTGGCTATCATTAAGGGTGTAGACGCCTCGTCAAAATGAACCGGATTAGAAATATGGTCTCAGAAGCGTTCGCGCGTGTGTGTTTTTCCGCACCCTCTATGATGAGCGACGCTCGCTGCGTGGGTTTCTTTCCCGAGCGGATACGGTGTTCGTTGATGCCGTTCTCGATATCCTGCAGCTTCTTCAGCGCGTTCAGGTACGACGTCTTCCTCTGCTTCTTCAGCTTCTTACTGTTCACGTGAGGGTCGCTGGCTAAACGCCGCGCCGCCTCCGTGATCTGAGACTGGATCGCGAACTCCCTCTCCAAGCGCTCCAGCTCTTCCTCCTTTCACACCAGAACGCAAGGACACACATAAGTACAAGCATAAGTTCAAAACCACATAAAAGATAGCCGCGTTTGCCAAAATACACACATTCCTTTATATCACGCTCTAAACCTCATCCAAGACACACACTCAGAGTGACAACCCCGCTTATAGTAACTGAGTGTTTCACACGCACACGCATCCTAGTCCAAGTCAATATTCATTACTCTTGAGGTCAAAAGTCAGAGGTTAAATTTCAACTCACCTCTCCTTTAGGGAGGATCTTCTGCTCGTCTAGTTTGAAGGCCGTGCCGATTTTGCGCCGTACTGTAGGCGGCTCTTCTCCCGGGTCAAGAGGGTACTCTTTGGGGAGTTTACCTGTCAGCTCCTGAAACGCAAAAAAACACACAAACATTTTTCATGCGGGTTCTCCCAGGTACCATTAGCTCCTGTTGGTTCTGATTATCACAACCCATACGAATCTTTTTGTATCAGATGTTCTTTTAGAGAGATTAGTGCCATACCGGATCTAAAAAGGTTTGTTTGTATGAGTGTATGTTTAAGTGTGTGTGTGTGTGTGTGTGTGTCTGACCGCTTCTCTGATGCAGATGTTCTTCAGCTCCTCTATCCTCTGCCTGAGCGTTTCTTCCAGAGCCTCCTGGCGAGCACGCAGGGCCGCCAGCATGTCCTTCTTAGCCGTCTGAGAGCTGTCGGACTCCTGCGAGCCTGCACACACACACACACACACACATCAATCAGACATTCTAGCTTGTGTTGAAAGACAACCTTTAGTAAAGGAAAGGTAAAACAAAGAGGTGTAAGACTGGGAATATTTATAAAGGGCACACAAGAAGTCTGACCTTTTTACAACACTGAGAGTTTGTGTGTGTTTATATGCGTGTGTGTTTCGTTGCACCCTGGACTAACAATTAATGGACAAAGTGCGCGTGTGCATGAGCGTGTTTCCGTGTAGAGATGAAGGGCTTCGAAAGTGCAGCGTTACTCATTGTTGTCCAGGACATTTTGTTTCTGTGTGTGTGTATGTGTGTGTGTCTCTATTCTAAGAGCCCAAAAGTTTAAAAGGAAATGAGTGGAATGTTCTGATAAGGTAAGTTTAACAGCAATTGTTCCCTTAATGCGCTTTTAATACAAGTATTAAATCCATAAAGCTGCTAGGTTTTACTTTTATTTGTTGGACCTGGCTCGTGCTAAGTAACAGTGTGTGTGAATGTGTGTTTTTAAAGCTTTTAAAGCTTTTGATGTCACATAAAATGTTCTACGAATGTGAATCAAAAAATGATCTGCACTCTGGCTGCAGGATTCGTTTTTTAATTATCTTTTAGACAAAAACAAATCCATCACCGAAAATTGTTTTAGGCTGAAGTTCAAGCCATGAATGCACCGCTGTCTTCACTTTTTCATCAGAAGTGTATCTTCGTCCTGGTAGGACTGCTTTCAGGGGACCGAACAGGTGAAAGTCTGATGGAGGAAGATGAGGACTATAGGGAGGATGCTTTAAGACCTCAAAACCTTTTGATCACGATGCCGTTGGAGAGCAGTCCTCTGAATGTAGGCTTCAGCTCTTCCATAAGCATCTCACTGTAACGAGTCCTGTTGATTGTTGAACTGTTTTCCTGATAATGTTCCAATACTGGCAACAAATCCCAGAAAACTGTAGGCATCAATTTTCCAGCTGATGAATGAATTTTGAACTTTTTCTTGGCTGACGATTGAGACGTTTCCGTTAGGTACCCTGATATTTACTCTCAGGCTCGTAGTGATGAATCCTTGTCTCATCACCAGTAATGATTCTCATTAGGAAGGAACTTTCACCTTTCGACACCAGGTACAGCCTCAGACCACAAAAAAAAAGAAAAAAAAAGAATCAAGTGGGGGCATCCATTTTTGCTCACACCGCAGTTACAAATGAACTGATGTAACACCTGCACAGCCGTGACTGGGGAGACAGTAGCCTTGAACGTGAGACAGTGCGGCCAGACAGTGTGGGTCATTTTTGACTCGCCCTCGTTCATACAGAAAAATAAAAAACAAATAAGTAACAGCCTTTTTAATGTGCTTTGAACTGAAAATAAATGATCCTCAAACCAGAAATTGCTATTTTGTCTGATGTTTGCATTCGCATGGAAAACAGACATCAAAGTATTGAGACTGCTCTAGATTAGATAGACCATGCCAAACTTTAGTTACACCCCCAAAGTTTTCATGAGTGTCACAGAGAGAGAGAGAGAGAGAAGGATTTTAAGGATTGTTTTTGAACGTACAGGATAAGAAAGACCCCCCCTCGGTCTTTCCCCTCACACAGTTAACACCGCACCCTCTTAACACACATTCTGTCATTACAACAGAGGGCTATTGTTTTGGAAAGTAGGGACGAAGCCGAATCCCTGCTGTCCCTCACCCACTAAATCAGCCCTTTCTCCCAGGCCGTAAATACACAGCATGGAGCGGGGCCTCCGAACTCCCACACACCACACACACACGATTAGAGTAGCTGTGCGTGTAACATGGGACATATTCTGTACGCACACACACACACACACACACACACACATACACACACACACTCACAGATCTTCTATCATTGATACCGCTCTGGCCCAAAACTCATGCTCCAGAGAAGCCTTTTAAATCCTGAATTATTATAATTCCTCTGTTAATTAGTACAGAATTAAATATAGCAGGATACGGTTATAAGAATAAAGCATAGACGTATGTTCCCACATACTGGTTCTTTTTTTGTTTGTTTCCTCATTCCTCATCATGCTGTTCTGTAAACTCTGTAAAATTAAAATCCAAGTTCTGTAAATGCCTAATGGCGCACCTACACAGACTTGTCACAACTCTGGTCACAACAGTTACCTTTTAATTCTTATCCGTGAATTATTATCATGATCTTACAGCTAAAAACCACACTGTTTATGGCGGTTAACGTTAGCACTTTTTTGTCTACTAGACCAGGATATGACGCGGGAAGAATAAACACTCTGTCCAATCCTCTTTAAAAGTTCACTTCACGTTGCTAAGTGGAGTACATCTATCTATCATCTATCTATCATTATTGGTAAAAAAAAACATTTGGTTGGGGGTTCAGAATGTTCCCTGGAGTCTGTGTACATGGAGTTTATACAATACGTTCTCCCCGAGCTTGTTGGGTTTCCTCTGGGTACTCCGGTTTCCTTCCAGTCCAAGGCACATGGTGTTTCCAAATTGCCCGTGTTATGTGACAATGTGTGCTGTGCCTGTGATGAGTTTTTTTTTTTTTTTCCTGATTTTCTCCCTAATTTAGTCGTGTCCAATTCCTCCCAGTATACCCTGTGATGAGTTGACACCACATCCAGGGTCTACCCCACCTTGTGGACTGTATATAATAATGGTAATGTGGTTTGAGGTTAAGGCTTTGGATTACTGATCAGATGGTTGAGGGTTCAAGACTCAGCACCACTAAGCTGCCACTGTTGAGCCCTTGAGCAAAACCCTTAACCCTATCTGCTGTATCCTGGCTGACCCTATAGGACATCTTGAATTTTGTTCTAATGTAGAATGTTGATCCAATAATGTGTCCTCTAAGTTCTTTAATGGAATGCCTAACTATATTTGTCTGTTTTTGCTGACCTGAAAAAAAAAAATCTGTGAAAAACGGAAATGTGGGTGAAAACCCATCCTCAATGAACGCTACTGGCGGTGATCTGATAATCCAACGTCAGTCAAATAGAATAAAGGATTGGACGGAGATCGTTCATGCACAGAAAACTAGAGTCTATTAAGGCTTTGATGTGGGTCTGAAAGGGTTAATGACATAAAATGAACTGTAGCACAGCGCAGGCTGAGTGAGCCTCTGTGTCAGTGATCTCATCTCTCAAGTCTCTGGCCTCATGCGGCCTGTAAGCGAAAGGCTCATGACCGTCTTTCCCTTCCTCCCTCTTTCTTTCCTCTCCTATCGGTCTCGCTCTTTCTCCGTGATAATTGAAACTGCGGCACGTTTCCAAAACCAACAGCGTGGAGAGCTGTTCTCGCTCTAACCCACACTTTCAAAAACACACTGAACTGCGCGGATAACAAATTCCGTCAGACATAGAGCTATATAATATGTGTGTGTGTGTGTGTGTGTGCACACGAACCTGAGGACAGAAGACTCCCGCTGCTGCCGCTGATGATCTTGCCCTTGCTGCCCATGTTGGCGAGTTTCGAGGTCTTCAGCGTGCCCGTCTCCGTGAGGTCGATGGCTATTTCATTCAGACTGCGTGCTGCGTGGATTTTCGACTGAGAGAGCGACGGCGAGTGAGAGAGAAATGAAAGCAGGGAGACACAGAGATACATTGAGTGAACGTGCTAGGCAGCTGTGCAGTGTGTGACAGGATTTTCCGAGAGACGAACATTTCCCAGCTTTTAAAAGTGTAACTCAATCCTCCTGCTCGCTTCAAGGAGTGCAGAAGGGGTGCGCGCGCGAGTGTGCACATGTGAAGCGCTAGAGAAATTGTGAAATAAATTACCACCATTCAGGTTACACACGATGATATACAGAAAGAAAGCTCTAGAGAGATAAATGAAATCATTCCTGACAGCCTGTGGAAGAAACTGAAACACATCCCAAATTGTGTTACTATTCTTGGGAATACACAATCATTACTACAGCGAGATCCAAATGCTAGATCCAACTCCTTCAGGTCCACATTAAGATGCACTCATACAGACACACACACTGACCTTGCTCTGCTTGCGGTCCAGGTAGAACTGGTGCTGGCTGATAGCCATGGCCCAGATGGACTTGATGAGGGCGGGGCAGGCGTACCAGGTGTGCACGGCGATGCCGCTGTGTCCGAACGTCCTCCGCGTTACCGACGCCCTGCAGTTGGAGCAAACGCAAACCGACTTTATATTCACTGAATACGATCACGCTGTTCAAGATCACGCCGTCATCACTTTTAGAGAACTCACTCTTGAACTTAACCAGTGAGAACCCCATCCATGCTACGTCATAAGCAGAATCCATATTTGATTTGAACATTGTTAGTTTTTCCAAGACCTATTATTCATTTTTTTTGTTTCCAGTGGATCTGGAGCACGTGAGGTGTGAACAAACCCTGAGTGTGACCTCAGCCCATCATCATGCACACACTCATTCATAAGTTGTGAATCATAAGGATAATCCATCATGCAGGATGTTTTTGGGACGTGGGAGAAAACCAGTGATTCCACAGGGATTTGGGGAAAATATGCAAAGAGTAATCCTCTTTAAGATCTTCCTGGCAAAAGAGTAACATCACTCCAGACTCAGACACTTTCTACGCAGGACAGACGGCATAGTAACCTATAAGTGCATTCACAATGCGCTCATAAGACATTATATACTGTATGTACGTTATAACAAGCACCATTTGTTTTAGATCATTTGGAGTTGTAGCCACATGTTGCTGACCATGTCACGTCACCAAAACCGCAGATCATAACACTGCCTGGAGAGGCTTGTACTGAAAAGTAAGCACTATGCATGATAGGTGATGGTGTGTCAGAGTAAATAAGAGAAGTGCATGAAGCAACGTACCCGTCGCTCTGGAATAGGGTCAATCTGGACTCATCAGACCACATGACCTTTTTTATTGCTCCACAGTCCAATCTTGTCAAACAAGCCTTTTTTCTGATAAGTCTCATTAATACATGGCTTTCCTATCAACACACATCTGTTTAGTCCCAGTCCCAGAAATCTCCTTAGTTGTTATCTTTGCTTGATGCAGGCCAATAATTTGACCCTTCTAAAACACAAGTGTTTTTTTTTTGTTTTTTTTGGCCAGGCATGGCAAACATTCATAATACATAATACAGTAAATGCACAAGAAATAAACAGAACCAACAGGTGTAATAAGGCATTTCGGCATCCTGCACGCCATTATAAACATTTTATCATTCATGACCCTCATAGTTACAAAATAGTTCTCCTCAAGTGGCCTGGTTTAGTTGTTTTGTCCTTGTTGTTTTTGTGTTTTCTTGTTTCCTGAGCTGAAGCCTAAGAAACCCTTCTGTCCCGAGGCCTGGAAATTGTCTGCCTGTGACCTCAGCTGAGTTCCTGATTTATTCCACACTTACTTAGTACCTGAATAACTTGCTTATTAGTGTATTCTTCTGCAGTTATTCTAGAACAACAAGCCTGTATTAATCACTTATACATTACTGCACAGTAACGTGAAAGTCTTTTCTTGCATAACTGAGGTCATTAGGAAGCTGGGGTCGGAGTGCATGATCAGACACGATACCTGGAGCAGCGATGGTTAAGGGTCTTGCTCAAGGATCCATTGGGGGCAGCGTGCCACTCAGTACGCTTACACGACATTGTGTTTGGTTAATTGTGTCAGACTTTTAAAATGAATGCAAACATTGTACAAAATTGTCAAATTTCTCAAAGTCAGACTGGCAAACCCAGATGATGCATTTGGTAGCCAAGCTATTCCTGCATGTCTAACTTAATCGGACACAGAAATCAGCTTAGGTGATCTGCACATGCTCCACAGTTCACGCTCCAGGAAGCTGAACAAGATGTGTAGCAGTGGAAGAAGCTGCTAACAATATATATATATACGGGTGTCACTAAGGAAGGTAAAGCGTACAGCCCGCGTGAAATACACAGCGCTGTAAAGTTGTATATGTTGCAATTATGATTGGCCTGTGACCTAATCTTTCAATGGAGTCAGACACATTTTCGGGCAATATGAACATGATTCCATGGGGCATGGAGCGCAGCTTTCTTTTGGCTGCTCCCGTCGAGGGGTCACAAACAACTTGGCACAGGTTTGACGCCGGATATGCTTACTTGGGCATGCAGTGGCTGGGTAGTATGTGGTGTGGCAACCCACTGACAGCAGGGCTTGTACCCAGATCCCCAAATCAACAACCTAGACAACCTAAAACAAGCCACAAAGTAGTCCTGTTAAATGGCCTTGCCGAGCTGGAACCATTACTCGACTTAACTGTGCATGTAAACGTCCTGAGTGCTCAGGCTTGATCTTTTAGATTTATTTATAATTCTACACTGAAATACTATGTTGTTGTTGTTAGTCTTTCAGTTGCTCCCATCGAGGGGTCACAACAGCAGACCATCAATCCACACAGGATGCCTTTCCTGACGCAACCCTCCCATTTTATCGGGGCTTGGGACCGGCACTGCATGCAGCGGCTGGGTGGTATGGAATGTAGCAACCCAGCGACAGCGGGGCTCGAACCTAGCCGACTGAGCTACCCTTCCCCCTATGCTGAGATACTGTACATCATCGAATGGCTCACACTGCTTATGCCAGGGGAATTTTAGCCACTGCTCCACTGTTTCAGTGTTCTAGAGAACTGGGTTTGACTTTGGCTAATTCGATTCAATACCTAATCCAAAAAGTTCACTAATAATTATCTAAACGCCAAAGCGGTAACACTGGCGTTCTGATGGTATACAGTACATGCAAATGAACTATAATTAACTAGACGTATTAGAAAGAACAGATATTAACTTCAGGAACTTGTTCTCTGAGACTAAAGAGACGGTTCCAAAAACATAACCACTCCTCAAATCAAACACACACTTGTGTGTGAGGTGTCTCCTGGTTTAATGGAACTCTGTCTGACTGTTGGTACAATGGTTTTATAAAAAAAGACAGAAGTGCTCTAAAAATACACTGCACACACACACTGGGATCTAAAATCAACACAAAGCCCCTGCCACCCACTCTTATCAAAAACTCATTCCTCTGTTTCTCTCATGGCTCTCTTCACTTGTGTGTGTGTGTGTGTGTGTGTGTGTGTGTGTGAGTCCTAAATCTGCACCGTCTAACATTAACATTAACACGTGCAGGATCGTTCCATCTGCACTCTCTAATTACTGCGTCTCTGTCTCCCGTAGCCTTAAATGCCTCCTGTTCTCTCTCTCTCATTCTCTCTATTTCTTTATCTATTTATTTCTCGCTCTGTAGCTGGTTAGCTTCACGTCAGAGGTGGTTTATCAGTCAGCATCTGTGCTGTGGCTCTTGGCACAAGTTGCTGCACTAAAAAGCTGAACCAGCCCCTGATGAGCTCCGAACTCAAAACAGAGAGACACAGGAGAACAGAAACAAAGGCGTTCTATCATCAAGCTAATTTCGTCTGATATTCTCTTTAGTGATGTCATATTTCCAATAAAAAAAAACCAACCTTGTTATAAGCTTGTTATTACGTTATTAGACAATAAAGGAATAAGGGGAGCACACAATGAAGTAAGGGATGGAGGAAGGAAAAGAAAGAGAGGCCCAGGAACGGGAAAGGTATGAGAGTAAAAATGGGATAAAGAGGAAAGGTAAAGAGTGAGTGATAAAGGAGTAGAAAGAGGAAAGATCAGTTAGAGGTTTAGAGTTTAAAGAGGAGAGTGAGGGAGTTGTACAGTAGAGGATCAGTGGAGAGAAAGTAAGTTAGGGGAAGAGAGTATGATGAGAGACACAGAAAAAGAGAGAGAGAGAAAGAGGTAAAAGAGAAGGCAGAGAATAAGAGAGAGAGAGAGAGCAGAAAAGATGACAAGAGAGTCAGGTGTCAGAAAGAAGAAAGAAGAGGAGAGAAAGATGGAAAGAGAACGGGGACTCTGTTTTAACAATTCTAATACATTTTCTTCAGACCCAGGAAGTAGAAATATTCACACAACAGCGCTGCTGAAACCTCGATTCTGATTCTTCAGAAAGTCTTGATTTAGTTACTATAGCGGTGGCTCTGACAGATGCAAGGTTTATATCGATGCACTTGCACACATAAGTCATCCATGGTTTCCATGGTAACAGCTCAGACAGAGATTCGTAAGGCACCACTTCGACGGATTTAAAGGGTGAGTGCAGTGTTATGGATATTGCTGTGGGATTTAATGCAATTTAATTGATCGTTTATTCAGTTCAGTGGTAGATGGGACAGCGTTCAATTCAGAATAAATTCACACTTTAAAAATTATTTACATCAACTTACATTTACGGCATTTGGAAGACGCACTTATCCCTTTATCTCATTGTACATCTGAGCAGTCGAGAGTTAAGGGCCTTGCTCAAGGGCCCAATAGGGTCAACTTGGTGGTGCTGAGCTTGAACCTGAGACCTTCTGGACTGCAAACCAATGCCTCAATCACTCAGCTATCCCTGCTACTTACTTAAAAACAAAGCGTCTAAATGAAAAAAAAAACAAAAACACTTGTAAAAATACACCATGGCTTTTGCAGTAAACAAAAAGCGCTTCCATTTTCCACAAATACTCGTGTTTTGCGAGATTATCACTTCTTCTTTAGAGATTATATGCGGTCAATGCAATACTGCCACCCACTGGACAGAGTGGAGCAAAAGATTGACGGGAAAAAGTGATTATTGCTTTGTTTGAGATATGACATTTAAACAACCAACAACACACGTTAAACAGCATTTCAATGTTTATTAAATTCTTTGAAACCTGTAATAAATACAGCTGCTTGAGACAAGCCAGACGAAAAGTTATTCGATTCTATCGAATCGAGTTTAAAAATCGCAATGCCCAAAAATCTAATCGAACTACCCATGGTTCTTAGCTCTAGTCATGTATATGGTGCGCTTTTCTGTACGGAGGAGTTTATTTAACACCTTTTCTTATCGGTCACTGCTGTAAGATTAATGATAACAAGAACTAAACAACCTCAGTGATGTTCCACAATGATGCGTTAAACATAAGTATAAAAAAACCACAATGATTGTTTAATTAATTACTGTAAAGGATCTAAACAAAGTCCTTCGAATCAGCGCTGAGGTGGAAAGTCTAACTCGACTTGCATCAACTTCGAGCTACATTTGGTCAAGGAAGTGAACTTACTGCGCAGTAATAAGGATATAAATCTCCCTCGAGTCACTCTACAGTCATCCTGACAAACACAGGGTGTGCGTGCTGTGCTCAGGAACTGAACGTGCGCATGAGTCAGGGTTCTGATTTGAATTAGAAACATCAGGAATCCACGAAACATCTGCTCTATTCTTTTGTTTCGTCCACAGAGTTGATGACACACATAACATTTATACTGTATGTGTTTCAGTTTCTGTTGGAGTTTGTAGGAATGCTGGATCTCTGGCTGTGAGCGCGGTGCAGGTGCAGGATTCCTGCCCGCACTCTCAGCACTGCGTGTTATTATTAGAAACCAGGCACAATATTCTCAAACCGTAAGTACTCTAGCCCGCCCCCCACCCTCCAACCCGGTGTTGTTTTCCACACTGCAGTTCTGAGGATCTGTTCGCATTTTTATTTCATTTAGTCTCAAAAGCAAGTGTGTATATTCTCTTCTGTTGTATCCTTGTGTCATTTGAATTTGTGCTTTTATTTCAACATCTGAAACTTACCAGTATTTCCTTGATGTTTGATAGTCCATCCATCCATCCATCCATCTACCAATCTATGTATCGATGAATCTGTCCATTCATCTATTCATTCACTCATCCATCCATTTATCCACCCATATAAGTATCCACACATTGAACCCGCCCATCCATCCACAAATCCATGATTCATCCACAAATCCATCCATCCATCCAACAACCCAAGTATCTTCCAATCCATTTATCATCAATCCATCCATCCATCCATCCACTCATCCATCAATCCATGTATCCATCTATTCATCCATCGATCTATCCATTTGTCCATCCATTCAATCATCCATCTATCCATCCATCCATTCACTCATCCATCCATTCATCCATCCACTCACCCATCCATTCATCCACCCATTAATCCACTTATTTATTATTTGTCATGCATCCATCCAAGTATACATCCACTTATCCATCCATCCATTTATCTATTGATAAAACAATTATCTATTATCTATCTATACTGTACATCCTTGTATCTATCAATCCATGCATCTACCTGTCATCCATCATCCATCCAATTATCCATTCGTCAATCTATCCATATATCCATCCATCCATTCATCTATCAATATAGTCCTGTATTCATCTACAGTATCCATCCATGAAGCTACGTAGTCGTGTATATGTCATTCATCTGTCTTCTCCCATCTATCTATCCTTCTTTCATTCCATCCAACAATCTATTGATCCTCCATCCTTCCCTCCTTTCATCCACTCATTCATCACTCTCTTTTCTTCCATCTATGTATCCATCTTTCCATTCATCCACAATGCATTAGTTAGTTTACACATAAAGGTGTGTGTGTGTGTGTGTGTGCGTGTGTGTGTGTGTTCTGTGATATAAATTTACCTTCTAGGATCGTGGACTTCCACTGAGAACTTCTTCTCTCTGAAGTACAGATTCTCCAGCTGCCTCCATTGAAACACCTGAAGAGACGAAAGAAAGGCTTGACAGCGTCCCACCAGTGTTTCTCTCACTTTCTTAGTCAATAAACTCTACTCACACACACACACAAACGCGCACACACACACCAGCCCGAGATGAAATTCCTGATCTGCGATGCACATCCAAACCGCACCGCTGCTCTCTTTGTCCTTTTAAAGACGCGTGCTGCTCTTTAGGCCTCCTCCTGAGAAATCCAGCTACTGTACGTGTGTATGCGAGTTAGATCCTCTTTAAGCATACTGTACTGTGTGTGTGTGTGTGTGTGTGTTAGAGTGCAAGTCTGCATATACTCTGTGAGTGTGTTTGGAAAGAGAATGAGAAAAGGTGGAGTCAGACCCCTGCCCGACCTCCTCCCTCCCTCCCTCCACTTCCTGCTCCCACCGTGGTCTGTGCGTGGGCGGGGTCTTTGGGGAGTCTTTGGGGAGTGACATGCTTGCGTGTGTGTGTGTGTGTGTATATGAGTGTGTGCGCGTCCACGGAGTTGTCCGAGAGCTTTGTTTGACTCGCCCCTCCTTTCTCTTCATTCACTCATAAAGCCAGGTTCTGGTTCTCATTACACACACACACACACACACACACACACACACACACACACACACACACACACACACACACACAGAGTAAGATTTTGTGTACCATACACATGCAGCCATCAGCTTGTGAAAGAGCAAAAGTTTGCATCCCTTTCTGTCATTCCCCGATGCATGTGACTGCAGAAAGTTCGGACTTTCTTTCTTTTTGAAAATCCCGAATTTCGCATATCATTTAACCGAAGGAATTCCGCAGACTGTTCCGCTTAAGACGGCGTCGCATACAAGCGGCAATTAGTGGCAAAAATCTCATCTATACAGGCGAAAGTGGGAGGACGAGAAAAGGGGGATTAAAAGGAAAGGAGGGAAAAGTGAGAAGGAGGAGAAGAGAAAAAGAGCAGAGAGGGAGGAAGGAGAAGGAACGAGGGAAGGAGGGAAGGAGGGAGGGCGGAGGCTGGCTTTACGAAAGCTGAAGAATTTTAACGGCCTGGGAAAACAATGGACAGATGAGGGAAGTAGCGAGAACGCTACAATGACAAACACACACGCACACACGGGCAAAATTCTCGATCTATCGTTCAGACGATGGCGCAAATCTACACATTTAAAGTTAATGTGTTCAGCACTCGGAGAGGCCCGATGCTCTCCTGGGACGAAAAACAAATCTGACCTCAACACTTTCTCAACGGCTTTCATCTTGCAGATTGTATCACTCTGAGAGAGAGAGAGAGAGGGACTGGAATGATCTGTGACGAACTAAACACTTAGTTTTAACGGTGCTCAATGAGGCGGAGAGCATTAACCACACCGAACAGCGCTCAGGGAACGACAAGGTGGGCCGTGAGATTCGAACGCTGTCATGGTCAACGGGAAATTCCATGCGTCTGTGTGTTTGTGTGTGCGTTTTTGCATTTACCAGTAAGCCTTGCCAACACCCTTGCCAAAAAAAAAACAAAAAAAACAACGAGAGCTACGATACAGCCCGAATTTAGGATTAGGTACGACTGGATTTGGGTCAGGGTCAAGGGTCAGGGTTTTGATTAGGGTTTGAGTTCATGTTATACACATCATTGCTATAAACATCCAATGGTCTTAGCCGTTCAATGTCAGGGGTGTGTTTTTATTCTGACTATAACACACACACACACACACACACACACACGCACACACACACTATTATTATTAACCTCCACATCACACACACAATGTTTTGTCTACTTTCACAACAAGAGTGTATCCACAGGGGTACAATGAACCTACAGCGCACACAGATAAACACACACACACAGAGTGCAGGAAAGGATGAGTGGTGTGTCTGCTGTGTTTAGACACAGGATGAGCCACGTAGATGAGGCGGCTTGATTAAACAGCAGACGCGACACACTCAGCGCTGACTCACTGTGGATCAGAGACATCTTAGAACACACACCCTTAAAGGATGCACCAAAACAGCTAAAAATAAATCACTAATGATGCACAGAATACTGAAATCGTGAAGTCGGGTTGAGAATAAAAGAGACTGAATGGATTTTTTTTTAATAAACCAACAAATTTTGTGTGTGTGGTCTTCAAAATGAAAAATAATTAGACCTAAGTTATTATATACGTAAATGCATGTAATAACTGTGTTATTACAGAATGATTCAGATGTGGCTGGCTTTCATGTTTGATTTGAGCCGTACCAAAAGCCATACTTTTCAATCGGCCTCGAGTATGGTACCTGAGCAAAATACAGAGTATTGATATTACGCAAACATATTAAACTATTAAACGGAATAAGTGCTTGGGCGCGGTTGGACACGGTTAGTATTAGTGTCCAGTTAGTGTGAAATCATCCTCAAAGCCGACCAGACCTAAACACGGAAGCGCCCACCTCTTCTTACGGCATCAACTCCGTCTGTCTCCCCCAAAATCTCTGTATAAAGTAGGAAGGGACACTGAAAGGACGTTCTTCAGACTTTTTTTCTTCCGAAATGCAAAAGTATGATTAATAGCACGAAGGTTGACTCCCTTGTACTCGTCTTCCTCTTTGTGGCTCTCAGAACGACTATGTGTATACATGCTTTCAGACTAATGATAAAAAAGGTAAAAGAGAAGCGAGCAGTCATCGGAAAAGTGTTACACAGAAAGCAGCAGGAACGAGAATTACGCAAAAGTATGCAAAAGATATGTATCTTTTTATTTTTTTGTGGATTTTCCCCAATTTTCTCCCTAATTTAGTTTCCATCCGTCATTAGGGCATTCCCATAACAATGGTATTCTGGCCAGTCATGGAGTGCCGAAACCACGTGCTAATAGATGTGTATCTAAACACATTTAGACGAACTGGATCTCTAACGAAACAATATTATCTGGTCACCAAAAAAAAAAAAATCAGATTTTTTTTTCAGCTACGGAAGCGATATAACAATATATACTGTATTAAATCATTCGCTAATTATCTAGCACTCACTACTACTACTGATGGAAGAGAATAATTCAAAGGCTGTTGATTTCATCTACCACATAGCATGCGTCAGTACACACGCACCGGCCTGTAACGGCACACACAGTTCACACGGTTCACAGATTAAATCGGAGGGCACAAACTATCGACGCTTACGCTTTATGCGCGTCTCCAAAGACTGAACGATCACAGCACGTTAACTCACGTGCACGGAGTTATCACATCAGGAGTGAGTTAAAGCCTATTAAATAAACCTGACCACTAACTCAGTCTGAAACTTTACAGTGCGGTGCAGTTAACTGTAACCCCTGTCTACACACGCATACATGGCTGGTGTGTGTAATTCTATAATCATCAGCATGTGTGAACTGAACTATACAGTTTTTTTTCTCCACAACAACAAATTTTTTCAAATCCTGCATAATCTGCAGCGTAACTCGAGTTAAATCTCGACTGTGACCCAATACTTCTTCAAAGAACTCTTTTTTTCTGCATATACAAACATATTTGTAGCCTGCCACTGGGAATGAATTTGTCATGTTTCTTTGCACTGAGAAAAGTGAACAAACTCTATTCGCGCTTATAAATAAAAGCCTGGGGCGGTCGCTGAAGCTCGGCATTGGTGTAATTTAGTGGAATGGTGGTGCTGCTGTTGCGTCGTAGCTCCTGCGTTCCCCTGGTCCAACACTGAAACTTTGAGCTCTGGTGTTTGTAGGATAGAGTTTGGATCTGTGATGGGGATTTGTGAAGCACTTACAAAGGATAAAGATAATGCTAAGATAAAGATTAAGCTGTCTTGTGGCCTAAGTTGCCTGGGATAAGCTCAAGTCCCCATAGTGACCCTATACAGGAGATGTGTATAGATAATGGAGAGATGGATATATTAGATTAAAATCTTTGGTAGTATTTGCTCATTTTGTTTTATTGCCTTTTAAAATATTTTGAGTTACATAATTACTTTAAAGGTTTAATTTCCTTTGCATTTTTTAAAAAAACTGTCTTTAGCCTCCGAGTGGCACAGTGGTAAAGTGCACGCCCTATCATCTGGAGATCGCGAGTTCGATTCCCGGGTGATGCTGTAACCTCTCGCAGCCGGAGGTCTAGAGAGAGCTGATTGGCCGAG
>JAOVVA010000033.1:5537131-5563825 GCA_028565275.1 Leiocassis micropogon
GGCTCTACAGCCAATCAGGGGCGTCTGTGAGCTCACGCAAGCGGAAGGAGCGGATAGCGCTGTCCTCTGAGTGTGTTATGCAGCCCCCAATGGTGCGTGAGCGAGCGGTTTGAAAAGATGCGGCCGGCTGCCGTCACGTGTTTCGGAGGAAACACGGGATAGTCTTCGGCCCTCCTGACTGAATAGTAGTAGTGAATCGTTCCCAAAACCACCTTTGCAATGAACCAGGGATTCATTCCCGAGCTTGGAACAATTGCATGCTCACAGACAAAAATCAACTGGTCCTGGGGTGAGTTTCTGTTTCACAGATTTTCCAGCCATTGCACAGTACAGGAAAACATGATGAAATTATGAACTTTGTGCTTCATGTGTGGTAGGTCAAGATTTTAGAAAGATTTCAAATAATGCACTTGAACCTACTTTATACGACATTTGGTTCTCTCATTGGAGAGAATCTGATTGGACGAGAGGCATTCTCCGAGTGTTGATAATAAACGATAACAGCACTGGAACATTTAATGATATAAATCACTCACTAAAAACTGATGGGATGAACTGGAATGCTGGAACTTAGGTCACTCCCATATGTAAGTAAAAAGCCTGCAGCAGGGTAGAGGTTATTATAAGAAAAAAAAAAAAGAGAACAAGATCTGGAATGGGATGATTGAACAGCACATCTTAGCGTGATGGTCAGGTGAGCACAACCCTTTGGTGGTATAGCGTACAGAGCGTGATCAGGGTGTCCTAATACACTTGTTTTTCCTTGTTTGGATAATATAAAAATCCTTGCAGACAATTGGTTTTTATAATCATCACACACACACACACACTGTAGGCACAGAACTACTTCAGGCTGCAATTTGAACGTTTCGCGGTAAGCTGTGAGACTTTTCTAAGCATTAGTGTGTGCAGTAGAGACAGATCAAATACGGCACGGGAGAAACTCGAACCCCCAACCTCCGCTATTAACGATTAGGGAAAAACTCACCTCTGTAACGTGAACTGATTTCTCAGTAACAAGCGGTGATTGTGCGTTCTGCTTCGCTTGCACCCTTGGTC
Source organism: Leiocassis micropogon (assembly GCA_028565275.1). NCBI lineage: Eukaryota > Metazoa > Chordata > Actinopteri > Siluriformes > Bagridae > Leiocassis > Leiocassis micropogon. Next base: position 5,538,191 of record JAOVVA010000033.1, read on the forward strand.
TAAAATTTCTGCAAAGCCGTCTCTTTTTTCGTTCCCTTTTCTGCTTTTCTGCTTCTCCTTTCCTGTCTCTGTTCACTCTCTTTTTGCGTCTCCTTCTCCTTTCCTTCCCCCCCCCCCCCCCCATTCTCTCTCTTGCCCTCTTTCTCGTCTCTATGTAACAGATCTCTCGGAGTAGGCCTGTACGTTTGCCCTCACGCTTGGCTGGATGACACCGGGCTTTGAACGCTATTTTTAGAGTGTGGTTTTGGAAGAAAGTGCACAAACGCATTTTTCCACCGCCACACACAAACCCCTGCAAATCCTCCCTTTCTGCTGAGCTTCAGAAGTGGATTGAGACACAGGGTAAAGAAACCAGTTAAACACTCATATATATACACACATGCACACACACTCACACACAGGGAGTGAAACCGTATCAGAGCTGTGGGGTGTGAGTTATGGAGTGCGATCTGTCCGAACGTTTGTGTTTCTCCGTCTCATGTTCCACGCTAAAGGGAAACCACAGGGGTCGTTAACTTCAGGGGTCATCCGAAGAGCAGAGATTTTGACCTCCCTGATTGTTTTCGGTCATGTCACGAGGTGAGGGTGATGTGCTACACGCGGGATAATAAACAAAGTAACACGTGCCATTATGTAGAGGATAAAAATAAAAACGTCCATACCGAGATATTTTTTTTCACTAAACACAGCGTTTCCCGAAATACACCGACTGTCTCGACATGGTTCAGACTTACACACGCTGAAACCGCAAAATGTCTCGAGACGAGCCACGTGATATGATTTGAGGCTCGCTAACTCGCCAGGCCTCCACACACACACAGAGGCAGTAATTATGCCAGACGAGGAAGGAAGGGAGGGAAAAAAAAAAGAGTAAGAGAAGAGAGAAGGATGCAGAGAGTTCCTTACCTTTCTGGGTTTCACTTTGTCTTGGTAATCATACTGAAAGATGCCTTTATAACTCAACCCCAACCACCATGGGATCCCTTGCTTATCCTGAGACGGAGAAAGAGAACGGGGTCTGGTGTCAAAAAACGTATTCGGATGATGGCAGCGTTGTGCCAGGAACGCCCACGTTATCACCTAACACCTTCTCATAGATACAGAACATGTGTGTCAAACAGGGTCATGCGAGGGAGACGAGACCCGTGTTCATATGTGTGTGTGTGTGTGTGTGTGTCTTTAAGCTGAAGCTAATACTGATACATTTCCATGCACTTATGAAGTAAAGACCCACCTTAACCGCATAGTAATGCACTCCATATGTAGGCAGTGACTCCACTATGCTCATATAACTGCAAGAGAGAGAGAGACAAGAAAGAAAGAGAAGGGGGGGGGGGGCGGTTGAGAGAGCACATAACTCAGCACACAGATCCGTGTAAGTGTCCCAAACGTGCACGTATTAATCACTTCTAAAATGTACCAAATGACAAAAAAGAAAAAGAAAATTCTTGCAATCAGAAGTTTGTCATGTTGGCTTATTCTACTTACACTAAAAAAAATCCTCTTATTGTTATGAATGATTTCATATTTAGTGCACTTATTTAAATTAAATCTCTCTTCAATAACATTTCTCATAACTCTTAGCACATAACGCGTCATACCCTTTGTGATCTCATTAAACAGCGCGGAACTGATCGCGTCTGATATGCCGATTACTACGGGATCGGTTTGATAGCCGGTATGTTGGAAAGGTTCAGCCAGAAAAGTAAAAATAGATTTATTGTTTCTTAAAGTAGAGATGTCGAAATACATTACAGCCTGAACAACTACCAGATATTTTAGTCTAAACAATCAATGTTGGCCAGAATTCGACCGCGGTGACTGTTCTGATGGGTTTTCCCAGACCGCCCGAGATATTCTAAAAAGGTTTGGCTCCAATTATGTAAATAGCCGAGGTATACAGTATCGTGACTTTGGGTGTGTAAGTCCGTCTGATCCTGCTACTTGCAAGCAAAGGACCGTTATATCTTATCATACAGTTGATACTTATGATGTTTTCAATAAGGATAAAAAAAAAAAAAAACATGCAAAAATGTATCTCGGCCATTAATATATGAGTTTAAACAGGAACACCGTGCTTCTAATAGTTGTTTTTTTGTTATTTGTTTGTGATGGTCTTACTTGACGATAGCCTGGCCTCTGGATTGGCCGCTCAGCTTCTTATAGTGCTCGATCACCCGGTCCTCGCTGAAAGAAAGAAAAAAAAAAGAAAAAGGGAAAAAAAAAAAATCACAAACACATGTGCTCTCGGGTTAGAAATGACAGTTTCGTGGCAGGAGGATCATGAGAACATGGCTGTCAGCCCGGTTAAATTCCACAGCGAGACCAAACAGCATGCAGATGCTGGGAGTGAAACCGGAGACCAGGAAGAGAGATAAGCCGCGGCGCTCAAAGAGCCTGTCTACAAATCTGCCGCTGTGTGGATGTAACAGAGATATGGAGGAATGAACTGTCACTTTCAGTGCTGGATTAAAGCCCAGAACCTCTGCATCTGATTTCGATCCATATCATCAAAAGCTAATTTGGGTCACTGAGTTTGTTTGAGGTTGTTTTTTTAATGACGTTTTTGTGAATAAGTTGATGCTGGACTGTGTGTGCATGTGATAATTATTAACCTCCAAATCGGTTCTAATGAGTTAAACAATCTGTGTGTGTGTGTGTGTGTGTGTGTGTGTGTGTGTGCGCACGCGTCTTACCAGTAAGCGAGAGACGGGTGCTCTTTGAGGGCCTGCGTGGGCAGAGCGGGCAATTTCTTCAGGTCTGACCGTGTGGCATCATTACTGCAACCCGAAACACAAAGCGATCATTAGCTCAGCTCCCACAATGCACTGCAAAGGCCAACGACTCAAGCATTAAGGTCAGGAAGATATTACATCTCACAGCGTGCAGCCCTGTTGCCTGATTTAGCGAATACAGTCAGGTGGAAAAGTTAGTGCCCTCTCTTTACAGTAATTATAAAAATCACCTGATTGTAGCACGTCTTAGCATTAGGCAAATACAACCTCAGACAAACAACAAAAATAAATTAAAGCCAAAAAGAAAAAAAAGGAAATACTAAGTAACCCCATGATTCAATAGCTTGTAGATCTACCTTTAGGAGCAATAACATGAAGTAATAGTTTCTCAAGTTTATTCAGGTTTTTGGACATTAGCTTAGCACAGCTCTCTTAAGATCCTGCCACAGCATTTCAGTTGGGATGGACTTTTCCAAAACCTTAATTATTTTATTTTTTATCTATTTTAAAGTAGATTTATTGGTGTGCTTTAGATCATTGTCCTATTCAATTACTGAATTTCAATATCACTGTAGTTTCTGTTTGCATGTCTGTGGGCTACATGCTAGCTACTTTAGCTCATTCCTGGTTGCTATTATTTCTCAACTGCAAAGAAGAAATGTATAAAGTGTGTCAACATTCACTACTTCAAAACAGTTTTACTATATTTTAACATTTTTTTGTGTTTTAATACCATCTAAATTTTAGTTTTGCCTGTATATGGGCTACATGCCATAAAGCTCTATATGTAGCGTTGCAGCTATTGAAATTTTCCTTGTACGGTTAGAACAATCAAACATAAAAATAAAACAAATATATAGTACAAATAACACTTTTTTTCCCCCGATTTCCCCCCTAATTTAGTTGTGTCCAATTCCCCCCGTCACTAGGGGGCTCCCACATTAATTCTACTACTACTACCACTCAGTCGGGAGGGCTGAAGACTATAACGTGTTCCCTCCGAATCACGTGACGCCAGCCGACCGCATCTTTTTTCACCTGCTCGCTCACGCACCATTGGGAGCGGCGTAACACACTCGGAGAACAGCGCTATCCGCTCCTTCCGCTTGCGTGAGCTCACAGACGCCCCTGATTGGCTGTAGAGCCGTGATTAATGTGGGAGCACGAATCCCTCCCCTCTGAGAAAGCTCGGCCAATCAGCTCTCTCTAGACCTCCGGCTGCAAGAGGTTACAGCATCACCTGGGAATCGAACTCGTGACCTCCTGGTGACAGGGCGAGCACTTTACCACTGCGCCCAAATAACTATATTCTTGTTAGCAAACCTAAATATTGGGCACATTTCAGAAATACAGTATACGAGGGATGTTCAAACTGAGTCAAACTGAGACTTTTGATTGTAACAACTCCCATAATTACTCTATATAATCCCCTGATACACTAATGCATTTACTTTACTAGTGCTTAGATACTAAAAAATAGAGACTGCCTGCTTCGTGCCTGAAACACTGGCCTCCCAGGAACTCCTTTAATGGCACAAAAATATGGAAATGGCTTGAAGCAAGGTCAAGACTGTTCAGGCAATGTGACAATAACTCCCAGCCGAGTTCCTGTGATTTGGAAGTGTTCCTGAATTATTGTGTGTACAGTTCCTATTTGCTGAATGTTCACGGGAACGACTGCAGCGAGCTCTGAGCCACCTCCTGAGCTGAGATCGTATTCATTCACAGACGTATAGCCTATTTTAAGAGTCTTATCACCATACTGTGCTTAAAGTCTTCTGTAAATGTCAGTCGGTTTTAGGTCTTCGTTCACAAGAAATGTCATCACAAGTCCCGGTTTGACTTGAACGCCCCTTGTTAAAATGTTTTTTGATATTGTTCCTTTGGCACCCACCGCTATCAGACTGACAAATGTGTCAGTCTGTTACTGTGCGGTCATAACAGGGAGAACAAGTTTAGGAGAAACAGACAAGAAAAAGGAAAAAGAGAGAGAGAGAGAGAGAGAGAACGGAAGAATGAGAGAGAGAGACGAGGTCAGCGTTGGTAATGTAACACTGTTTATCCTCTGCATTCCATTTCCTGTCATCAGCGTCTGTTCCCAGGACTCGTGCTCTCAACCTCGTTCATTCACATTCTTTCTCTCTCTTTCTCAATGTGTGTGTGTGTGTGAGGTCTGCTCTTGTTCCACAATGGCCCTCTGATTCACACTGCGATGCTGTGATACAAAGTACTGAGTGTGTGTTATTGAATATGGTCTTTACCTTGTGAAGTCCCCTTTGGCCTCCTGGAGAAAACAACAAAAAAACATAAAGTTAGACCAAAGTGAAATCAGGGTTAAAAGGGTAACACAGGTCATGTGAGTGTGTGTATGTGTGCTATGTGTGTGTGTAATGCGTGTGCTATAGTGACCCGGTGGGAGACTCAATATTTCCCATCTGGTGTAAATCCTGTAAAAAGGTCAAACACAAACCATTTCTCCTGCACCTGCATTCGCCTTACAAATACACACACACACACACACACACACCAAATACACTTCACTAAAACTACATATGGATGTCCTTATGACACACACGGATATGCAGAGTGTGTTTCCTATTTACTAGGATTCACCCCCCCCCCGAATCTCAACCTCTCTCACTCACTCACACACACACACACACACACACACACATTACCTGCAATATGTAGGAGGCCAGCTCAAACACGACTTCACTGTCCACATCTATGAGCTCCTAAAAAAAAAAAAAAATGGAATATGTTAATCAGAGACTAGCGAGGCTCAAATTCTCACAACTCTTCCACTTGTTTTGTTGAAGCTAAACATCTGCATTAACATGTGTTTACGGTCTTGATGGCTAAGCACACAACGTCAGCGGGTGGTTATCACTTCATCTCCCATGCCAGAGCCAACACACACCTTCCTCTTTTAGCGTGAGGAAGGGGGGGGGGGGGGGGAGGGGGGGGCAAAAATGCCTGGAATGCCGCTGAAAGTGTGTGAGAGATGCCTTTAGGATACCTTTACTGGTTATGTTCAGGTCTGCAGGTCGTGGCACAGGAAGTGATGATGCATGTATGGAATTTATACCCGGGCTAGTCCCTTGACAAAGAATTTCACTCCCTCTCCTAAAAATTTGTCTTGTTTCTTCTAAATACACTTCACAAAAGCTTACTCAATCCTTGCTCTTGGGTGTTACATAGCAACGTTCCCAGACTGTACGGAAACCTTGTTGAAACGTATCAGCACAATATTCAACATGAAGAAAACTGCACAGTTGCATGTTCTAAAAACAATCTGTTAACCAAACCCTGTTAGTCGGTCTGTCCTGGCCTCGCTCCAAGCCATTTCCACATATTTGGGCCATTAAAGGAGGGCCAGCGTTTCAAACTTAAAGCAGGCAGCCTAATCATGACTCCAGCGTTCTGAGATAATTTTCTAGCTCTATTGTTTCCAAGCACTAGTGAAACACTAGGATAAGTCCATCCTTGTAGCAGGGGTTTATCTAGAGAAATAAAGCCTTAACTCTCATAACTGTGTTCTGTTATTCTGCACAATCAAAAGTCCTGGTTTGACTTGAACATTCCTTGTACTATTACAAAAGTACACGTGTAGACGAGATCCGAGTCTGGAGCTGTTTAATATGAGGAGCTCTGTGAGATGCGACATTCTGCTCTAAATAAAGCATCAGACTGAATACCAGATTCTAAGAGCAGCAGCTCAACGTCTGATTCTCTTTAATACGTGAAACGGAAGAAAAGAAAAATGCTGCTAGGCAACTGCTAGGGTGTGGAAATGAAATGATACGGGAAGCTGAAAACCCTTGCTTAGAATACAGAAAACTTTTGGGAAACTAAAAGGCTCAGAAAAAAATGTTTTGGTTAAAAAGTTTAGTGAAAATGATAAAAAGAAAACATGTAAATGAATTCTAATTAATTTTGTTCATAGTTATTCAGAACACTGAACTTTATTGCCTAATATAGGCTTATAATAATGTATGATCATATTGGATGTCTGTATTACGTCACATTACTACTTCTGTAAATGAAAATAAAATCACCTACTAAATACAAACTCACCAATGTTGCAGTTATGATTCATTCAAAAACTTCTAAAATAAAATTGGATTGTTCCAAAATAAAGCAATTAATCCTATGAATCCACTATTTACACCACCGTGAATAAGTCTGTATAGTTACGCTGTATAATCTGCCCTCTATTGGCAGAACAATGACACTACAGGATGCACCAATCAAATACTCACTCACCGCTGTATACAGGGTCGTGGGGGAACTGGAGCCTATCCCAGGAGACTTAGGGCACGAGGCAGGTTAAACCCTGGATGGGGTGCCAATCCATCGCAGGTCACACACACACACACACACACACTGACACGTTCATTCACACACTACAGGGAACACCAATAAGCCTACTGGACCGTGGGAGGAAATCGGAGTACCTGAAGGAAACCCACCAAGCACCGGGAGAACACGCAAACTCTCACACACACAGACCCTGAGGCGGGAATCGAACCCAGATCCTGAAGGAGGCGAGGCGACAGTGATAACCACACATAATTTCCGTACATGTATGTAGCTAATAACCAACACCTGAGAAAAATAATAAGTGGTGTATTTAATTTGAAATAGTGTAAACAGAACATTGTAGAAAAAAAAACCCCCTCACCTTATAGATGCAGGACTTTGCATTGAGGAAGAACAGCTCGATGGTGGCGTTGTCCTTCAGGTAAGAGATACTCTCGATATAAAACCTGCACGGAATCAAATACACACCACAGGGTGCCGTTAAGAATCATGGAGAAACGCGAGGGCTTGTTTGTGGTTAAAAACTCCAGTTAGAGAGAGAGAGAGAGAGAATCTGCATACGTTAACCAGCAGGGGTCAGAAACGACCAACGTCTATTCAGAGCCTTTCTGAGTGTGAGAGACGCAAGAGTCACCGAACAGCTCTGCTCTGACTGTAAAGTACCGAGAACTCTATCCTGAGCGTTTTAGCTTTGATTGCAATTGCAAAGCGCACAGTGATGAGAGTGTGTAGCTGTGTAATTACAACACACACACACACACAGAACACACACAGCAAGAAAAAGAATTGAATAGTATAGCTGTGTCCAGCAGTGTGAAGACGGGCTGCAGTACGATTTATTAGAGACACAGAGAGAGACACACCGCACGCAAGAGAGAGAAAGATAGAGAGTTAGTGTGTGTGTGTTTGTGTGTGAGTGTGAGAGAAGGAATTAAAAGTGCATTGGCAGCTGGTTTAATTGAACATGTGTGTGAGGAGGTTGAGTCTTTTACACGCATCAAAGACTTCAGCTTCTTTTAATCAATATCCCAATCAAGAGTTGAGCAAAGGGTCTCTCAGACACACACACACACACACACACTAGGTCCTAGGGGTGGTGGCTAAAAAGCTAACATCCTGACCCTAATTAATTCACTCAAATGTTTTAATCAGAAGTATCTATTATTATTGTTGTTATTATTATTATTAGGGAATTCTACACAAATTAAGATTAGCAAATACTTTTCGAATAATACCAATTTGCCAGTATTATTTATTGAATGTAAAGAATTGTACGCTTATATATAAATGAGCATAGACAGAATGAAAATATAAAATATTTCAGAATATAAAATAATTTTATCCATTTTATCCATTTACAACTGGATAACTACAATTATGCTTAATGTTATACACTGTCATGCCCAAACACTTTAATATTTCATTGCACTGCCTTTAGGTCTGATAGGTTTCAACCTTACGCGTTAAAAGTCATGACAGTCGCATTCATTTCTGGCGGAGATCCTGCACAGATGATGGAAGAGTCGAAACACTCTGTAAAGTCTTCTCCAGCACGTCCCCAAGACTTTCGATGGAGTTAATGTCAGAAATATGGCCATGTCATTAGCGAGGAAAAACTCCATAGACGTGATAACCTGGTCCTTCAGTACATTCAGGTCGACTTTTATTTTATCGACGCATAACGTTGCTGAGCCTAGACCTGAGCAACTGAAGCAACCCCAGACCATAACAATGGCTCCAGAGGAACTATGCATGATAAGTGCATCACTTCATGCGCTTCCCTTCTTACCCCGATGCGCACATCACTCTGGAATAGGGTCAGTCAGGACTCATCAGACCACATGACCTTTTTCTATTGCTCCAAAGTCTAAACCTTATGCTCTCTAGTAAACTGAAACGTTTTCCCTCTGTGGTTTTTCACATGTTTAGTTTCGTCCCAATGCAACTTCTCCCGATTACGTGATCTCCTTTTATGATTATTTTCTGACTATACTAGTTGCATGACTTGATGATGATAATTTTAGCATTCTCCGTAGTTGTTTTCTTTGCTTGGTCCAGGCCAATATTTATTACAGGACATATCTTCCAACATGGTTGTTTAAGAAATGTGATGTTACCCATTGCATCATTTAGGGTTGAAATATTATTACCATCTAGCAACAACAGTCAATCCTTCACCAGTGTCTTGTCCTTGCTCTCTCTCTCTCTCTCTTAGAGGTACAACGAATCCAAAGAAATAAAAATCGTGCAAGTTGTTACCATAGAAACAATAATGTATTAGGATGAGCTCTTTCATATAAACCTGTGATTCAAAAGAAAGCTTGATGGAAAGACTACAGAAGCGCCACGTTAAACTGTACTGCTGTGCGTCCTGCTGTTTGAGTAATAAATTGAATAAAGCTCATTAGCACGTTATTTGCTCACATTTCTAAATTATAAACACGGGCTGAACGGAACGCCGCTGTTGCCATGACGGCGAGATTAATGAGGGAGTTAATGACAGAAACAGCGGCTCCTGATTGGCTGACGGCTCCCACGGCGACGGGTTAAGTCTGGGGTCAAACTCATTTTAGAGGCGTTTATGTGCGAGTGCGTTGCAGCTGACCCTGCTAATTTGCTACGGCGGAAAAAGACGAAGGCGCACATGTACGCGCGAACGCACATACACACCCCAGCGGACCAGCCTACTGTCACGGCGTGAAGGGTTTTTATCGAGAATGTTGCTCATGGAAGTGTAATTAATTAAAACAGATACTTGACAACAAACCAACAAACAAACACGCACAACACACTTCAATTGGAGGCCCTGGTTTGAGATTATAATTGTGTGTGTGTGTGTCTGTGTAAAATACTACAGTAACAAATTTTAACTAAAATATAGAGATCATTTTTGTATGAAAAATACTTATACCTTTATAGGTTACTGAGGTCACTTTATAAGGTCTGATGTTAACAGTTAAGACTCGTGTATGTGTGTGTGTGTGTGTGTGTGTGTGTGTGTGTTTGTGTGTGTGGGTATATACTGTACAGTATGTGTATGCACTTGTGCTCCATCAGCACTCACCTCACACAGAAGTAGAGGACGATCGGGCCGGATTTTTTGGGGAACTCGTGCTCCAGCACACGTCTGTCTAACTGCAGCCAGCTGAAGTGACCCCTGAAAAACCCAGCAAAGAGAGAAATGATTCCTCCATGACAGACACGGACTGTCAGACATGATCTAAAATATACAGTATGCTTTTGTCCCATTCACACACTTCTACTCACCACATGCTTGGAACTCTGATTAAATACAATCACTTAACATCGAGGTAGAGAAGGTGATTAGTTGGGACAAAATTACGTTTCTTAAGCTTGTTAAGTTTGTGGGCTTAATTTGGTGAAATTGTGAGGCTAATCTGGTCAAAGAAACAAAACAGTCCACAACAAAATGCTTTGGTATCAACAGATCTATTGCGCGGATACGAAGGCTAATTCACGGTGACAACCTAAATTTGAACTAGGGTTAGAAATTTCGCACATTTTACTTAACCAGTAGAACTGGCGTCCTGAATTAAAAATTTAAAAGACACGGTCAATAAAACTTTCTTTGAGTCGAGGTGCGAATTGTGTATGTTTGTTTTAGGATTCAGATCTTTATATACAGTGTGCAGTCTATAAAAAACAAGCGATTAGAAATTTCAATAACATTTAAAGTTTAAACATTAATGCCCTTAGATATCTTTAATCTGTAATCAATCTTTAGTGAATCTTCATTTGCACGCTGCTGAGCTGTAAATGAATGTGAAAGGTTGATCTGTCATACTGGGCTCTCAGTTCAGGTAGTTTACACGGTCTCACCTCGGACTGCTGCCGATGTTAGCTCTAGTGACCGGTGATTTATCTCAAAGTAACGTTTCACTTTACTGCTTGATATTATATCCACGGTCGGGTCAAATCAAGTAGGATTTTTTGTCACTTCAATCATATACAGTTCGGTACACAGTAAAACGAAACAACGTTCCTCCAGTACCATAAACATAAATACAACATAAATTAACACAACATAAATTAATAGGAACTAACTCGCTAACTAAGAAATCTAATTAGCCGGCTAGCTGGAACAATACAGAGTGATATTTTACGTTAACAGGGAACTATCTACGTTTTTTACAAAAGAGACTACAAAAGAACTGTCAATCGGCCCAGATCTGAACCGCGGTTCGCCATTTTATGAAAAGGTTAACAGTTAATATTCGATAAATCATTAATTAATAATAGCAATAAGACACAAGTTCTGTAGATGCACGATTAAAAGACAACTGAATGAAACCCAAACTATGATAATAAAAGGTTTTATAAAAAACATACATCGCTCAACCACTTTCTTACCCTCTTTGTGCAATCAGTAACATGACATTAATAGTTACTACAGGAATCGAACAGAACTTAGTGAGAAATAACGCGAAGCAGTCAATGTGTGTGCGCGTGTGACAGTGAGAAGAAACGTAGCAAAAGAAGCAGCCATGGGTTTATTAGCATGTCCCTAGCGACCGGATCCTGGCGTCTCGGAAACGTCTGTGAAGCTCGGGTCAAAGGTCATCTGACTAGAATTCAAACTGCTTCGAGACTACAAATACCACAGTCCCTTAGAGAGCACTTACACGGCTGTGGAAAATGCGTGGGCCGGTTTTTGTGTGTGGAATTAGCGCATGTGCGTGTGCGTTTGAGTGCTGGTGTGTAATAAATACAGCAAGAAAATGGCAGAGAGTCAGAAACATACAGTATACTGTAGAAATGAGCAAGAAAGGAAGCAAGAGAGTGTTGCAGAAAGAGTAAAGGACTTGTGTAATGTTGTGTAACGGTGTCTGTGATGAATGAACCTACGTGTCGTCCGTGTAGGAGATTCCAAAATACTCTTTCTCTTTCAGGTTGAAGTGTGACGCTACCAGATCCAGCAGGTCCTTAGCCATCAGCTTGGGCTGAAAAGAGACGAGAGGAGACGACTGGTCAATAAATCAGTACTGTGAATCACACACACAAACAAAAATCAACACGATATTCTCAATTTCTAGACTGTGAATCATCCATCACATAAGTCCCTCTGTGTTACCATGGAAACGCATGAAAAATATACTGTAATAGCACTAATTTTACTTATACACACTTCTATGTGAGCTGCTGCTATAGAAAACCAGATTCTGGAAATCTTTACAAACTTTCTCCAATTTCTCAAGCTATATACACAATACACACACACCCGTGTCAAAGTCATGTTACTTTGTGTTTTCTGTTCTTAAACACCTTAATGACCGTTTCTGTTTCACACAAGCCCCTTTTCATTAACTCCAAAAAACATCCACATGCACACACATATGCACGCAAGCTCTCAAACACCCAAATAATCATTTAAGAGCTCCAGCATGGAACGGACGGAGGATAAAAAGAAGGCAAACAGTTAGAACATGTGGAGAGAAGGAAACGAAATAAATGAAAGCGAGTTTAAACACCGGCATAATTGCCTCAATTCAGCCCACAAACACCTGTCAAGTAACATCTGACCTCATCACACAGTTTTTGTTGAGCGCAGCATTCCTGCACTTTTATGTATTGCTCATCACTCTACCAACTTAAATGCTTTTGTCTGGATTTATTTCATTATGCTAAAAAAATCAAATAGAATCCTAATAAATCACAAAAAAAAGTTTTCCATGCGACTGTTTCTATCAGACAGCTCTTTAGCACATGTGGATGGCAGAACTGACGTCCTCAATAAATGTGTGTGTGTGTGTGTGTGTGTGTGTGTGTGTGTGTGTGTGTGTGTGTGTGACACAGACTGAGGAAAGAGGTTTCACCCAACCGCAACTCCCAATCACTGACTCCTGGAAGCAGGATGTTGTGTGTGTGTGTGTGTGTGTGTGTGTGTGTGTGTGCACCACATTTCCTTGAAACATCCTGTAATTTGCACAGTGAAGCCTTATGTTGGCTTTTTTTTTTTCCAATAAATTAATATAAATGCTTAAACCGGTTAACACATGCCTTGATTGTTAAATAGCAGAAGTCATAGAAGTATGAGAAGTCTCAGACATACCTTCACTCCCAGAAGTTCTGGGAGCCACACGCATATTGCTAAAAGCTCACTGACACCTACAAATCACATATTATCACCAATATCACAGAAATCACGCTTTTGAGAGTGAGAGAGCGAGTGAAAGAGAGATACTGAGTCCTTTCACTCTTATTAATGGGTTGGGCTTTACGTTTAACATCTCGCCCTCTCTGCTGTCCAGTGGGGTTTCCTTAAAATGAATGATGTTTTGTAGGATAGGATTTTTTCAATCAATCAATCAAACTATCTATCTATCTTATACATACCACCACTCACGGAATTTCCTGGAGCCTCCCGCATATTGCTAACAGCTCCCTGACATTCACAGATCATATACAATATCATAGCTTGAGCAAAAGAGAGAGAGAGATGACGATGATGATTCGTCTGTCTAAATATTGCTTTTTTAAACAGGTATACTTAGATAGCTAGGATTTATTCAGGTTCAGCTATGAATTAAGAAACAACTGAGGCATTGTGTAAGCAAGGTATAAGCATGACGTAATATACTTAATAATACAAGGAAGATGGAACGCTTAAAAGTGCAACATGAATTAATATTAAATCTGAATTTTTAAAAAAGAAGAACCTGAATACTCGTCTGCAGCACTAAATTATGGAAATTATTTAGAAAGCATAAAAGTGTCAACTATTTGTAAGAAATAATGCACAATAGAAATATATATACATATAACTTTTACCTGTTCACAATATTTAAGATGAAGCACTGAATTGATCAATAATTCAGTAAACAGGAATTAACACAGCAAGATGATCACATTATTCAACACCTAGTTCACTCACTCATATTACCGTCTGACTACTCTCTCTCTCGCTCTCTCTTCCCGAATTTGATCCTGATCTCACATGAGACAAGCTTCCTGAAGAGCATGTTATGTAATCAACGTCACATGCAGCATGCAGGGGGAATATCCTGTGTCCCATGATTTAATAACAGAGATGTGTGGATCAGATAACAATTACGATCGGCAATGACACACACTGATGAAACAGCCTACATCAATTCCTTATTTATTTTCTATGAACAACTTGGTATGGCATCGTATTCTGCTCAGCTCAATGCCGACATACTGCCCGAAAATTCATTACCCATGATACAGATTACCCTTCAGAACATAATACAAAAACAAATGACCCATAATGCATCAGGAGCGTATGAGAAACAAGCTGAAAGCAGTGAGTCGGTTTAATACATAAAAAAATAAATGGTTGTGTAATGAGGTAAAACAACGTGAGCTATTTTCTATGCAGTCATGGCTCTGAAACAAGAAGGTACGTACATTATTTGCAACATATACTGCCAGTTAAAGATCTGTGTACACGTGGAGTTTTTATTATTATTATATGTTTCTTACAGTTTAACTACTTATGAAAATGAATGAATTCCATGCTTTTTTTCACTTCACTGTACAAGAATGTATTATCTATACAATACTCAGCAGAAACCCCAATGTTGAATGAGTGTATTAATATTTTGAAAGTGAGTGGCAATGAAGTTCACCGTCGGAACGACTTTGTTTTTGAAAAGTTGAATGACATTGGGATAATGTTTAATGAATGATCCAAACACAACGTTGGTACTGTAATAGCAAGAAACCATATGTTACATTCTGATTAGGGGCTGAGCCCAGTCCTTAAAGATCTGATCCTAGAATTGTCCCTGGTTGAGACGACGTCCAATTCGGCACGATATTGTTTTTAAAAGTTGGAATGATTTTGTTTAATGACGTTGAGATAAGGTTGAATGAACGTCCCAAACACAACATGACACAATCGGTCAATTGTATAATGAGATAAAACTGTAAGTTGCTCTGAATAAGGGCGTCTGCCAAATGCTGTAAATATGTCTCTCCCCAATCCAGGATCCCTTAAGGTTTTAACAAGGTTTATAATTCGGATCTGAGATTGGGCTGGCCACAACAGATTCCAGAACACGGCGCATGTATCTCATGTCACACATCTCTTAAATGTTAGAATGTTATCTCTCTGTTTGATTTCCTTCCAAAAATATTACCACGAGGTGCTTTCAAGTTTATATTACGCAACTGTAATATGGTCTTCGCACAGCATCCAAACTGCAACATCTCCACTTTCACAGAACAGATTTCAGACGTTAAGTGGGTTTTTGGCTCTTTTGGCTGCTTTCCAATTCAATATTTTGGTAAATTGCTGTTGTCTGGTAAGGTTTGTGGTGCTCCTTGTTATGTACGCATATTTACGAGCATCAACAACATGTTCCCTAGTTGTCTAGTGGTAAGCACACAGCGCTCTTACCACAGTGAATGGGGTCTGTGTCCCACTCAGGACATTTGTTTGGTCATAGTATTGTTCTGAAGTTGCCTTGATCATATAGTCGATGTTGTTCAGACATCATTTTATCAAGGTATTTCTAACTTTTAAAAACAACTTAAAGCCCATGGCATCCAAAAGTCTGTAAGGTTGCCAAATTAATGTCACCACAACATTGACAACCTGGGTAGATATTTAGGGTATTTGACAAGCAGTGTACAGCTAAAGAAGTATACGTTATGTAACGGGTTCGAACCTCTGTGCACGGGTGGGCACAGGCTGGTGAGCGGTGGACAGCGGGCAGAGTGGCAGCGCAGGCCCGTGTGGACAGCAGCCCCTGCCTCTTCCGCTCGCGCTGATGGCCGGACCGGCCCCTCCCAGCCCTCTGTGGGTGCAGCCTCAGATGGGAGTCCTCTCTGACGTCCGGCGGCTGATCGGCTGGGAACATGGGCCGTGACGTGAACCTCCTTGCGGTCTTTTCCTCTTCTGCGGCAGGGTCACCATAATCCGGCTCCATTGAGAGCTAAAGAGCCGGCAGTGAGCTCGTGGCTGTCCTCGTCGCGGAGATCAAAGGCCCCGCTCCTTTGCACACCGGCAGATAGGGGAGGCCGCCTATCTAGTGAGCTTCGGAGTGAGCGAGGAGCAATATTAATTTGGGCGCAAGCCCATCACAGATGCACGCCATGACAATTACTAATAACTAGCTATTCAGACAATATGTGACCATCAAGTGTTCTCCTACAGACTGGGAAACACATGAAGGAGACATTTCTGTATTTTGTTGTTAGTCTTTCAGATGCTCCTGTCAAGAGATCTCCAAGGCGGACTATCCAATCCACACACAACTGTGGCGTCAGATGCCCTTCCTGACACCACCCTCCCATTGTATCCAGGCTTGGGACCAGAACTGCATCCATTGGCTGGGAATCGAACCCAGGCCTTCCACATGGCAGACGAGAAACCTACCAACGAGTCACCAATGCCCTAAACATTTTTGTATATCCCTAATACTTTTTTTCTCACGTGGTTCTAACTGTATGAGCCTTAGGTGAACTCTGTGTGGTGTCATGTGGTGTGGTAAATCACAGAATCAGAAAAGTATTCAAGATGTCTTGTATGCAAACAAAGTACAAAAAAAGCAGAGCACCACAATACACAACCGGATTAGTGGAGATCAGCAGCACAAAGGTTTTTCTGTGTTAATGGCGACTGGTGGCGGATGACACGGCATGACTCGGCACTTTGGTTTACCAGAGCTAGCATTAACTTGTAGCGTAACTGTATTTTAGGGGATTAGCTGTCTTCACACATACCCATACACACACACTGAGTCGGAGTCAAACATTTATCTGAAGGTTGCAATGCAAAGGAAAACACAAGGAACTCGAAAACCTTTCAAGTCAGTAAGATACAGTACAACAAACACATGCTAAGGATATGGCTAGGATTTTACCTCAGACCTCTACCCTAATACACAAGCCACCATTAGACCAAATTACAGCAGAGGGAAATTATAGCCTGCTAATGAAAGACTTAAAAGAAACTGACTTGCCCAGAAAGGAGGACACGCACACACATGGTTCAAAACCTGACTCACAATAAAACAGCCATATGCAGAAGCAGGAGCTAGCTTAAAATCCTGTGTACACATAGATAGGAAAAAAACGAAAGAAAACTTAAATATAAAACCTGCATTATTTATTTTGAGTCAGGAATCAACTGATAATAAAGGGCTAAACACAAGAAATTTCCAGAAACATGTTTTTTCCCACACCAGAAGTCTCTATTAGCACCAGACGCTAACTAGCACTAATACTCAATTTGTTAGCCATTAGCACTTTGACCCAAATTATTCACTACAACGCTGCACATTCTTTTTGTTTTAGGTATTTTTTTCTAATAAATGTAAATGTAAATAAATATTCACTATTTAGTAGAATAATTCATTATTAAGTAGGTTCACTCATAGGTCTCTGTTATGAATACTAATAAATAAAACAGAACATTAATAGGTATTTGTACATTGGTCTTATCATAACCACATGCCAAAATCATCTATACAAAGATTTTAAAAACTTATTCATTTCAGTTAATTTAAAATTGTGGGCCTTTTTTCCCTTAAGTCAAGCTCACACTCAACACTGAACAAAATATAGGCTGTTTCAATGAATTCATATTTAATAGCACTTATATCTATCGATCCCTTTGTTCATTCATTTATTCATTCATTCATCCACCCGCCAATCCATCCACCCATTCATCCCCAATGCGTCTAAAGGTGTAATCTAATCCTGGGTCATGTCAATTCTTTAACCACCCACTCCAGCTAATTCACTTAGAAAGGACAGGGCCTTGCATTAAGCTCTTTTCACCACAGATGCTTCTCCTGCTGAATCGAAGACATGCAGTCTGTCTGTGTATCCGCCGAAGCGAGGAGGAGCAGGAGGAAAAGGAAGCAGTCCGGTCAGACCCCAGACAGACGCAGCCTATCATTACAAACAAATCTAGCAACTAGCCAAAAGCTGTATGCCGCTTCTACTTGAATGAAATACTTTAGCTCGGATCTACTGCCCTTCCAAAAGGGATTAGATTGGATTTCTATGGTAACAATTTAAACCACACATCCAATGCATAAACAATCACTTCTAACCAAAGGTTCATTTTCCCCTTTGAGCATAAAGCCTGTTGTGTCTTTTTTTTTTTTTTGCATGGCCATGAGTGTAGCACAGATAGCCAATTGTCTTTGGAGGCTCTTGCAAAGCTCACCTAGTTGGCACCGATCCGATTACGCTTAAATTTAGAAATGTTCTCAAAGCACAAGCTTGCTATGAGCGAATGGGACTTGCATGACCTTCAGGATATAAAGAAGCGCTAAGAACGGGCTGCAGCCTCAGATGCTACCGGACTCATCTCTGAAATCCCTGAGGCAAGGAAATGTGCTTCTAGAGAAATCTGTAATATTGGTTTCCCCACTGGTTTGATTAACCTGCCCATGACCTTTAAACCACATGAAAGCATGAAAGAAAGGAACGTGGAGAGAGCAATGAAAAGATTGACAGAGGAACAGAAAAGAAAGAAGGAATAATAGAAGACACATGGGCTGAGAGTGTATAAAGACTGCTAAACTCAGCAAGATAAAGTTAGTGCTTGGGCTGGGGCTGAATTCTGACTGCAGTTTAACTGATAAATAAGGATGTAAAGTATAAAATGTGTCTCGCTGTCTGTCCATGGATGTATAAAGTACGGGAAGACAGAGTCGGAGATGAAAAGTGGGATGTCCTAAAACTAAATACACTAAAGTGCAAACACTTTTGCCTTCAGCCACACAAACTGTTAGTATACCAAAGATGCACAAGACCGCACAACACTTTTTTTTTGCGTACAAATCAGATAAATATTTTGTACAAGTTTACCAACAGTACTTTGAGAAAGTCTTGAGCCAGCCTTTATCTTTTCATATTGAATTCAATGAAATAATGTACAGTACATTAAAGAAATAGGAACAAATGTTTTACTGCAACAGGCTGCAAGGTGCCTAAAGATACTATTTCAAAATTGGTGGTTTATGTAACAACCTCAGCAGCAACCTCATTTCGCTTCTCGTCTATTTCAAAGACAGCATTCAGCATCACCAGAATATGGTGAACGTGCTTTAATTTGGATGCTTTTTATGCTTGCATGATTCATAGGACACTTTGCTCTGAAAGTGGTCGGGTACATGGACTGGACTGCAGATCAGAGTCAAAAACGTCCTTCCGGATGCCTGAAGAACTATTCCTCAAGACTACAATAATATAAGAATGTCTTGCTTTGGAAGCAAAACATGAAGAAATAAGGGGTGACTCAAAACGTATGTGCAGTACTGTACATTATACTGTTCTGCAATAACGACAAGGCAACTTGTAGAAAGTGCTGTCACCTCTTTTCTGTTTTAATTAAGATACAGCCCCTAGAAAAGTAAGCTCCTAAGTAAACCGAGTAAAAGTCGGCAAGATTGTGGTTCCCATGTCCTAACTTTTTTTCGTGAGACTCCATACACCCTTCTTTCTCTCACTTTCTTTCACAGTTCAACTTTTAAAATATCGTGTCTCATCTAAATCACTTTTCCCTATCAGACCAGAGAGAGCTGCTGAAAAGAATTCCGAAGGAACAGAACGAGCGATTTACCTCCGACTATGAAAAAACTATTTCACTGAGCTCAAATCTGATAGGACCCAACGGAGATCAGCTCTGCTTGGGTAATCACATCTGACAGACAGTTCACACGGGAAAAAAAAAGACATTGAGACAGATAGAGAGTGAATAAACTGAATGAGTCTGTGTCCTGAATTATGTTGGGAATGATAAAAAGCTGAAAGTTAAAGCAAGCAATGTTTGTCTCTTAAATAGCATTGTGTAGGCAAGCATGCGTCTAGCTGTGTGTGCAAGACGATGGAGTGCTGGAGAGGCTTGTGACCGACGACTCGGCTGAGTTGTTATGAAAGCAGAGCTCGTCCTAAAAGAGTCTATTTGAGCTGATTGGGTTAGGGGAAAGCCCTGCCCCGTGACGTGTGTGCAGTGTGCGTTCATTGGTCATGATGTCAGTGAATGGGGTTGTTATGGCAACACATACATGCCAGATTAACACGTCAGAATGGCGCCGTGTAAGAGCCCTGTCAGCTCTCCTCTTGTATGTGTTGGACCAACAGATTACATCCAGGACCAAACAGATAACTCAGCAGCAGGACTACATAAAGTGAAATGCATGACAATACGCAACAAATGATAATACATGCTCAAGGTAATAAATAATTAAAACCATTGCAAGCTAACTACAGGATAACTGATGAACAACACGTTTGATGAAAGCGGTGGGGCTGCCTGCTGTATGTCCCAGGACGTCCTCATGTCTGTGTTACCTTCTGGCTCACCCTTTAAGTCATTATGTCACATATAGTCTCATTGAAGTGCCTGCTCACCCCATATGAGCCGCCTAAATATTCCAGCAGGAACTTTCAGTTGTCAAAACGTTGTGGTGCCATTAATTTGCAAAGTTTCAGATGTTGGGACAATTATGGTATTAGGTTTTTTTTCGTAAATTAAAATAACGTTGATAAAATGACATTGTAACAACTTAACTATTAAGCTTGAGCACCCCTAAAAAGAGTCTAAAATCGCTTATGATCACAAAGTTGTTACAACCATATAATAATAGACATTCAGCATTAGAATTCCTACTAGAAAACTGTTAAAATCCATAAATATAGCTTTATGTGATACTACGGGCAATTTGGAAATGACAGTTCACCTAAGCTGCATGTCTTTGGATGGTAGGAGGAAACCGGGGTATCCTGAGGAAACCCACCAAGCATGAGGAGAACATTCAACACTGAGGCTGGAATCGAACCCTCAACACTAGAGGTGCAAGGCCACAGTATTAACCACTATGCCACTAGTTTCTCATCATTGGCGTATCACCGTTTAGGCATATTAATTAGCATACATGCAATTCTTTCTAAAAATGTATTAACAAGGGATAAGAACACAGCATGACCCGTGTCATAAAACAGATGTATAACCATTTAATTCTATCAGAGAGCTGGCAGTTCACTAAATAAATACATATCTTCTCTTATATTAAAACTTACATTCTTCTGTATATATTTTTTTCCATTTCAGATCTATTGAGTTAAAGCAACAAAAGCGCTGTCACTGTACAATCACTGCTGAACTGCTTTGTAAACTAAAAGGCGACAGAGATCTCAAAGAAAAACATACAAAGAGTCCTGGTCTATCATTGAGGTGGTAATTAACTCTCCAAGGAGCAGAGAGGATTTCCCATCTCACACAAGCGAGACGAAATCTGAGACACAGATCATAAAAAGCAGACGGCCCTCACACCCTCGAAGTGGTGTACTGGTCAAAGAGCGAGAAGCAGGTTTGTGTGCGTCACAAAAGATTATAGTATCAGCCCCACCGAGCTACATGGACTCCGGCGTAATGAGGACAGATGACGCTGGGAAACGCGTTTGATATACTGGTGTAGAACAGATCGAGTGTACATGGGTGGGAGAACGAGTGACTCACCTGCACGAGCAGCTCCAGTTTCCTGTCGTCCAGGAGATGGACCTGACATCTCCGGCCCTCCGTCATCTACAGAGAAAGAGAGAGAGAGAGAGAGAGAGAGAGAGAGAGGGACGTCAAGTGTGGCACATGGGTGATATTCACAGAACGATGAAATCAACCGTAAATGCTGGGTCATCACGATGAGACAAGAATAGCAACTCTCCCACCCCACACACACTCACACACACACACACACACACACACACACACGTCTATACTCTCCTGCATCAGGATTTGCACTCAAGCTAAAGAATTGACCAAGAAGACCTGATGTGCACATTTTTCAATAACTTGAGCATTTTTTTTTTTTTGAAAATCAGTTCAGCTATTTTATCAGTTTGGGACAGAATATTAGATACAGGACCTTATCTGAACCTCCAATCATCCAAATACAGAAACAGAAATGCAGGTCATACACAGGGCACACTCGCTCCATCTTTCCATCTCTTTCCATTAAAACACATGCACAAACACACACACACAGACATAGTTTACAAGGATTCAGATCACACTCTGATTCATAGCCCATCAACCTTCACAATTCCATTTCCCTCAACGGTATGATGCTCATTTTTTGAGGGTATTTTGGTCTGTTTATGTGCCATCCAGCACATCGGGGATTCATACTGGCCACACTAAAGATATATCCATTTCTGTGGCACTTTCTTAAGTGGTCGGGTTGCCAGCTCGATGCCCGATTGTCATTCACACACTTCGGGCAATTTGGGAACGTCAATAAGTCTCATCTGGATGTCTTTGGACTGTGGGAGGAAACCCACCAAGCACAGGGAAAACATGCAAACTCCATGCACACAGGCGGGAATCGAATACTGGAGTTGCAAAGCCACCATGCCACATTATTGGTTATATTTCCATAACATGAATTATAAAAATCAATATCATAATTTTTTTTTTTTTTAAATGAATTGACTTCTGAGTCGAATAAACTCCCTGACCCCAAAGAGGAAAAAGATAGTGTGCAAAGATGGCACAGAGCTCTAAAGTCTAGCTGTACTTAGTCAAAGTAGACGAGAACTGTTCCTGATGCAAAAAATGCTTTTATCTGCTTTACTTTTATCTTGATCTCATAGTTGCACTCAGGTAACGTGACAGACTTGCCGATTAAACACCGGTTTCATCTCTGTCGGGAAAGTTCTTCGTCACTGCCGGAGATTAGACAATCCAGACAAAACACCCAACCAGCAAACACACAAACAAATCTGTTTGCAGCAGGAAACTAGCTACTGTTACAGGCTATGTTTGTCAGTCTGCTCAACGGCTAGCATATACAGCAGCATTTAACTCTTATCTACTGTAGTTGGCACTTCAAGGTCAATAGGAAATCGATTAATGGCGAGATGGTGAAAAATGTCCTTGTGAGAACAGCTTAAAATGAATGACGACTTTACTGATGGAGATCATCCGGAACGCACATCCATACAGCTGCATGCTATACGCTAACCAGCTGTAAAAGTAGCACTCAGACACGAAAAAAATCTGTTGTTATGTATTTGATGATTATTAAAGCTGTGAATCAATTAGATTTTTGGGCTTTGCTACTCAGTAGCATTAAACTATCTGTTTGTTTCAAGCAGCTATGTATATTTACTGCAGGTTTTAAAGTCGTTCAGTTAAACATGACGTTAGCATGGCTTCGCTAGCTGCATCTGAGCACAGCAGATTGGTGTTGTAGTGCATGGAGGTGAATTTTAAGGTTTTCATTGTGTGTTCCATCCAAAAGTGATGTCTAGACAAGCCTAAACATGTAATTTACCAGCGTGTCAGAGCTTTATAGAGTATATAGCATTGCTTTATTGGTTTCCATTAGAATGGGACCATTTTTTAATTCATTCTTATTACAGACATCACAATACCACGTTTCCTTTTCTAGAACCATACTGGGCAAAAAATTTTACCATTTCAGAAGGGTCAAATTATTGGCCTAATTCAGCATCCAACACAATTAAGGGCATTTGAAATCACTGGAACTGAGTTAAGAACCGTCCAACACATTATTAAAACTTGTTGAACCTTCAACTTACCCAAGAGCGCAACCTATCCTGTCCAACCCCATGGAAAAGCAGCATAAATTGACCAAAATTATTTTTTTTTTAAATGCTGGCCACAACAGAAAGGCACAAGAACACCAAGTGCCCTCCAAACACGAGGCCCTATCCGATAGACCACAAACAAGTGGACAAACAAGCCCAATCCATGGAGGCCCCACTGATGCCAGACACCACAGCACACCCCCAGATGTCCTGTGGAGCCACATCTCGAGTGGCTAGACTTAAACACACAGTTCAAGGGGAACCCAAGCCATGGTGGTTTTAATGTCAGGGTTTTAATATTATCCCCAGTGTTAATGTTATGGATCGATGTATACTGTATGTGTGTACAATGTGTACAAACTATTTTAGTTCCTTAACCAAATACTTTTTTTTTTTTTTAATAATGCTTGTTATTTAGAGCGGTGTTATCAAGTAAAAAAAACACTTTAATCAGGACTTTTAAAACATTGCTCACTTTACACAAGGTAATAGAAATGAGCGCTTTACCACTGCGCCACTCGGAGACCTTAAAACCAATTCTTAATCATACGTTACATTATATTAAAGGTGCCACATGATACTCCTTTTAAGTCTCAGAAATCCCCAAGCTGAATGTTCCAGCTTAAAGTGCATTCTGGCGTCCCAGAAGTGAAATTCCCTTGATGTTTCAAGTGCACTGTTTTACAGTCTATAGATTTAAATGCAACAAAGCTATTTCTGATCAACCATAGCCCTTTGCGGAAGTGGATTTTTCCAGCCAGTCAGAATGCAGGAAACAGGACATTCCTGAAAGCAGGGTCCAGGAGTACAGACAAATTACAGGCTATGCAAATTGCTCCTCTTTTTTTCTTCTTGCTTGGAACGACATCATACGCAGGCAGGAAATAGGAACACTGTGTTCAGGCACATTTATGGACAAAATCAGTTGATTTCGGTAGCTGTGTCCGGGGCAGAATTTTGTGGCGAGTTACAGGCTTGCCAAATTGAACTTGTCACTGAGGGCACTTTTTGTGAGTGTATGAAATATGCGATGCGTGTCCTGGCATAGAGGCATCTAGTGTATTGCAATATGTTCCAGTGTAAGAATAGAAAATAGTGTAATATTGCAATATATTAAAAAAGCATAGAGTCTTAATCAATGATTTTTTTTTTGCCTTAGAAAGGCCTAAGCATGTGTGCATGTGTTCACTTTGCCATTGCTGTGCCAAGTGAGATTGTAAACATCCTACTGAAGGCAGTCGGGGGGAAACAGACATACACACACTCACACACACACACACACACACACACACACACACACCTGTGAGGAACAAAGAGTCTGACAGACTAGGAGCAGCACATCTAGGTCATTAAAGCACACTGTTGCTTTGGACGGCAAATCAGTGGTCCTAATATACGCTTCTCCAACAGCCCCCTCCCTCAGACTTATTACCGAACGCTTCTAGCAACACCAAACCATCATCCCGCTCATCCTTCAGCATGAAAAATGGCCTCCCGCTTTTTATTTTCTTCTTTTTCCCATCCGCTTCCTCTTACGCCTTGTGTAGATAAATGAGCACACAATCACTCACATCCTCACTGAACCGGTGCTGTTAACACTCACACGCTCATCTAACGTCTCGAATTCCATATGTAGGCTAAGTTCAAAAGGAAATCGACGCGAACGGCTAAGAGAAAGAGAGAAAGAGAGGGAGAAAAAGATTCCTTAAACATTTCAGTGTGGCCGTTGGTGGTTGGAGCCAAGCTGGGGAACATGTGCAGCTCTCTGGCCTCCTTCAGGAAACTCCATCCCTGAGGATCCCAAACAATGGAGCTGATAAAAGCAGGACGGCTCACATTTCCTCCACGCTGAGGAAGAAGGTAGAGGTGGAGGTGGGGAGGGGGAATCGGAGAAAGAAAACACATCCCTTCATTCTTGTGTTTCTCCTCATGCCCGGGTCTAAACGCAGCCGGCTGAACAGCTGAGGACGGGCGGGACCCCTCATATTACAGAACCATCTGCGTTTATGTGTGGGTGGGTGGG
>JAOVVA010000033.1:5581063-5593117 GCA_028565275.1 Leiocassis micropogon
TGTGACAAACATGCAAAAGAATAAGAAATCAGGAAGGGGGCAAATAGTTTTTCACACCACTGTATATATACACACAAGTGAGTTATCTTGTCTATCGACTAGATCCTGTTTATCATAATGTCCAATCAGACAGCTTTATAAATATAATAGGGACGTGAAAGATGGTGCTGTACAATTACACACACTCACACACATGCGCACACAGCACCATATCACAGAGGAGGATCACCATGATGTCACCCATGAGAAGGCTTTAGTGACTTACTTGTGGTGTGTATATATGTGTGTGTGTGTGTTGTGAATAATTTACAGGTAGAGGCAGTGTTTCAGATCGTGTTCCTGCAGAGAGGAAGTCAAGTGAAAGTGAGTCTAATGATTCTGTTACAATGACAGATTGGGTTACACAGGGTCGGGAACGCGATGAAGCTGCTATGATGTATTTTAATTACTGTTGGTGTTACAGGGAAGGTGAACGCTTGCCATGATTTTAAGGAGCGAGAGGAGACGGAGAGGTCAACGAAATGATTTAATTAGCCAAATGCAATAGGAAATGTATCAGCAGGCACTTCCTGCTCTGAGATCAGGAGCAGATTTCAAGGTGAAGGTCGGCTCCATGACATCATGCGCCGTCTATGTGGCGTAGACGTAAACAATGAAATAAAAGACGAAGACGGAAAAGGATCTCCTGGGTAGGTTGGCGAATACATTGGTAACAGTGTATTTGATAATACATATTAATATGATACATAGGTTATATATTATACCCTTAAGTTTTAATAATTAATTGCATACACATAATTCACATATGCTCAGTTAAATATTCACACTTTTTTGAAAAATTTGGAGAGATATTAATTTCTGGAAAATGCTTTTATTTAAAAAATAAAAAATAAAAAACAAACAATCAACTCTACAATTAAAAAAATGTTTGTATTCTATGTTACTGTTAGCAGGTTGCCAGGTTTGTAGATTTCGCACAGACTCGTGTTGCTTTTAATACTCATGATTAGATTTTGTAAATGAACAGGTAGAATAACGATGATGATAAGCTAGCTATAGTAGATAGTAAACATTAGATCACCTTACAGTAACTTGTACTATATGATCATATTTGTTTCGCATCAGTGAAATTCTCACTCACTCATCTTCTATACCGCTTTATCCTGTATTCAGGGTCGCAGGGACCTGGAGCCTATCCCAGGAGGCTTAGGGCACGAGGCGGGGTACACCCTAGACAGGGTGCCAATCCATTGCAGGGCACACACATACACACACACTCACTAAGGACACTTAGACGCTGGGAGGAAACCAGAGTACCCAGAGGAAACCCACCAAGCACGGGTAGAACATGCAAACTCCATGTACACAGAGACGGGAATCAAGCCTGCCCTGGAGGTGCAAGGCGACAGTGCTAACCACTACACCACCATGCCGCCTTCATCAGTGAAATAGTGTATCATAAATATTTTAGGATGCTTAGGAAAAGTGAAATACTCATATCATACTATATAAGTTCATGATTATTAGAAAATGTTCTAAAGGTTAGTACAAGTACAGTTAATGGAGCAGATCTGTAATTGTGGAACTTGACATTTGGATAGTTGAATTTTTTTTTTTTTTATGGTTGTCTCACACAGATCTGGCAACCTGACCTTCATCCTACGTAATTTGTGCTTTCACTTTTTCTCTCAGGTGGTTAAAAATAACATAAAAATGATAAATGCTAATTTCTTTAAAGTGTAACATTTTACTGTGCGTCTCTGTGTTACTCTCTGTTATTAGGGTATGATAAGTGAACCGGGTCAGTATCCCTGTATGGGTTTCACCCCTGCTCTGAATTTGCTGTCATTACTGAGCATTACTGATGTGGCTCCTAGGCTAATTTTAGGGGTTGGTCAGTTGCAAAAAATGTACAGAAGTAATTATTTCCATCCAGTCTGTTCTAAAGACAGATTCCACTGTTCCACTGTTCTAATCTACTGTTCCAAGAACGATCTGTCAAAAGGACAACAAGCTAGTGTAGAAAAATGAGAAAGACAACTCTAGCTAGGACGCCACATCCAACAGCTATGGCATTAAAACCTGAAAAAAACATTATTTGATGGCAAAGCTTTTACCCTCCCATTAGATCTGTTCTTATGTTTACTCTGGCTCTCAGGCACCTGAGGTCTTTTAATGAGCAATCTGGTCGTAAGGATTTACATATGAAGAAGATACTTAGAGCTCCTCAAAAGTACATAGAAAGGCACTAGAAAATCTGTTTATTTACGATTACTAGACGTCTAGACGTTTACTCATATCAGCTTCATCCCCAGTCAAATACTGTATACTGTATCATGAAATGGGATGTCATTGGTTGGATTTCCTTGTGTGCGTGTGTGTGTGTGTGTGTGTGTGTGTGTGTGATTAGTGTAGATGACACTGAATGCTGAAGCATGCTTCTGATCCACACTAATGGAACGCTTCTTAGTGTAATCCCACCAGATTACCTTCTCTCATTGGGCACACATGGGCACGAACACACACAGCTTTTAAATTTGTGATTATGTTTTTAACAGACTGTACTTCCATATATTGACCAATACCTGGACAGCACAGGCTAAATAATCTGAATCCATTATCAACCAATCACACTGATAGACAGCTGGGAACTGAAACACACCTTCCCTTCCACCCAGCCAACAAACACAAACTGCATTTCAGCTTAATAAAGGAAATTAGAGGAAAGGCAATGGAATGCACGCTCACAGAGAACTAGGTTCTGGGAAAATCCCTTGCCTTATAAATACAGCTGCCTTGTAATGTAATTGTGTGTGTGTATGTGTGTGTGTGCTGCTTAAAGCTTCCAAAATGTCCTGCATAGCCAAGAAGTTCAGGATTCTTCAGGCAGGCAGCCGTGTTCCTGTCAGATTTTGAAGAATAAGCCCTGCCATGATGGAGACGGTGAGAAGATCAAGGACTGAGACAAACTGTGAACAATGTGTGTGTTCAACCTGATCTGGATGGGGGTGTATATATTTGTGTGTGTGTATGTGTGTGTGTCAAACGGGGACGCAGCCTGTAGTGGAACGGCCCATTCATCATCCAGCTCTGGGGATGTAAGTTTGCCAGTAATGTGGAATTTCCTTCAAACTAAAGCCATTTCTCACACACACACACACACACACACACACACACACACATGTCCAGACATCCAAACACACAATAAAACTGGTGTCAATCAAAGACCTGAGGAAAGAGGCACATCCTTTAATCAAAGCACAGAACACTGATAGGAAATAACACACACACACACACACACACACACACACACACACACACACACACACACACACACATGCAAATGCAATTAAGTCCAATAAATAAAACTTCCACAGATGTTCCTGAACCCTTCTGGCCAGAGTTGCACAGTTACCGGACGCTTGCCTGGTTTGTACAGCAACTGTGATGCAAAATAACTCAAGCTCTGTGACACGTATGACATTTCAGGATGGAAGAGGACCACCATGAACGATGTATTTGAGTTCTGACTTTTTTCTCAGAATTCTGACTTCAATCTCAGATAAAACTTGCGGAGAATAAAGTCAGAATTCTGAGAAAGAGTCAGAACTCAAATACATTTTTATGGTGGCCCTAATCCTCTTTTGTATTTCAGCACATGTCAAAAGCACAGATGCTTTTGCTGTGTGAACATAAGGGTGCCTTTACTAATTACATCAGGTCATGTTTTAAGCAAATATATAAGTAGGGAATAAAACACTCACATGTGTTGTTTTATAGCTAAATAGGCAATGATGATGAGGTGGGATTTGGCTAGACACAAGCAGGGTTTCCCTTATCACCTTAAAGAGGATGCTCTGAAATGTTTTACTCCTTTTATACCAATGATTCCAAACTTTATTACATGACATAAAGAGTGAGAAATCATATTTAATTCATTTATACATCTGTTTAATGCTGTAGAACATAAACGTAGAACGTAAAAAAAGACTCATGTCCTGTTTACTATTCCTGTTCTTTTTTTTTCCCTCTCACAAACTCTGTAATATAAAAATGCAGCCTGTCATGGAAACTGAGATTCCTGGAAACTTTCCTTTCCCTGTCTAAAGCTAAATAAAACTTTATTTTTTTTTTTTTAAACCTGTTTATGTGGAGCAAACCATGAATGTTTAGCTTGTTACTATAAAAATGTTAATGTTGTCTTAGTACTACACTATATTAACCATGCAATTTTTGTTGCAGTCAGAAGAAATGCTGGTTATATAAAATGCATGTTATACGAGGGCCGAAGTAATATGCATGCAGACAGTGGAAATCGATGGAAGGTAAAGAGCCATTGACACCAATGGGAGAAGAGCCCATGAATAATAAATAATACATAAATAAATATATATATATATATCTTAACGAAAAATGTGTTGAAGTTCACCTGATTGGGCCACCTCTACCACTCGGTTGAGGTACGCTACGCTGAAGAAAACACTACGTCAGTATGTTTTTAAATGGTATGCCTTTTCAACGTTTTGTAGCATACCCGGAGAAATAAACTGGACCTAATGTCCAAAAAATAATTGTGCTGTTGCACCACCACACAAAAAAAATTCAGTTCTACCATAAAGTCACATCTCAACCATTTGGTAGAGACCTATACTAAATGTTTTTATTATTGACCCAAGGAAATAAAATATGCAACGCCAAAAAATTTAGGGAGGATGTTAGATTTTCAGTTTCAGCTTGGTGGTGCAGAGATTTGCAGAGACCTTCCCACTAGTAAAATCCACCACATTACATGGGAGTGTGGTTTGTACAGGTGTGTGCATGGAAGCTGGAACATAAATATATAAAGAATATAAAGTTTTGTGGAATAGAACAATCACTAAAGCCTTCTCACGCTCTATCTTTTCTGTTTCTTCCACTTTCACACACAAAGTTGCAATTAGCAGCTTAGGATGAAACAAAAGTGTCTCTATGGCTGTTTATTGAGGAGGTCTGAGAAAGCAAGAGGATTTTAGTCGATCTGACCGGAGAGAATCAGGAGAAAAGAGAGAAGGAGCCACAGTGTGGAAAGGGGGTTGTTTCACACAAGGAGTACCTGCTGGGTTAAACTTTGCTGCCAAGGTGTGTGTGTGTGTGTGTGTGTGTGTGTGTGTGTGTGAGAGAGAGAGATTAACCACTGTTCCTAAAGTAAACAGAAACAATGCTGTGAACTCATGAAGACTTACTTATACAGCAATCATTAAGGCTGGCACGCACGCATGCGCACACACACATAAAAAGATTTGACCTCTTTAAGGGTCAAAGGTCATTTTTGCTTGGGCGGGTGTGTGAATGAGGGGACTTCCTTTTATTGTATACACCTTTCCTCACACAGTATGTTTTCTATGGCTCAAAAGCTAATCAGATGATGAAAAGACAATACCACAGCCCTCCATCTACTGTATGTGTGTGTGTGTGTGTGTGTGTGTGTGAGTTTCTCTGACCATTTGTTCACCACATAATCAGGGAATCTCTTTGGATCTTTTCTCATATCCATACTTTAGCATAAATCTGCTATTCGTTCTTGCTAACACCTGAATGCTAGCCAACAGCAAACAGCACAAAGCTAACGCCGCTCTAACGGCTTAACACAATATTCTCACAGGATTCAGTTGCCATATGTAAAACTCTAAATGTTGCCAAAACTACAATCTAACACCATACAAAAATTTGTATGTTTTAGAGTTTAGGATGTATGCTAAATATAAACACAGTCTCGGCATACCATTGCTAGCAAAGCTGTATGGCTAGCAAGTTCAACTAACTAACTGTTTCTAAGGGCAAATTGCTTGCATTGTCACTGTTAATATCAAAAGGTTTTTGTTTAGGTAAACTTTTTATTGACCATGTAGCAGAATAGAACTGAAAAACCCAACATTTTCACACTGTCTACCCAGTGATGTCTAGCTATTAAAGGGAAACAACTTGGGGATGTTACTAGCTGTCAGGGGTATAATGTTCGCATTTAAATTCATACTGTTTAGCCTGAAGTGATCCAAGTGAATGAAGTCTAGCATTAGCTACTGCTGGGTAATTTTCTCCATTTATTAGATTAATTCAACTTTATGGAATAGACAGCGTGTCGCTGAGGACATGTAGCAAAAAATATGCATATATCACTTCAGAGATTTGAAAATTGCACAGGTTTGACAAGTCAAATAAAGTTTATTACACAAGGGGTGTTGAAGTCAAACTGGGACTTGTGATTAAATTTCTCATGAACGAAAGCATAAAACCGATTGATCCTTACAGAAGACTTCAAGCACAGTACAGCGATGAGACTCTTAGTAAAACATTTGAATGGTACAAACATTTTAAAGAAGGCCTCCCGTCTGAGAATGACGATCTCGGCTGAGATGGCTCAGAGCCCACTGCAGTCGTTCCAGTGAGCATTCAACGAGTGGGATACCCTGGTACAGTCCCGACCTTGCTCCAAGCCATTTCCATATTTCTGTGCCATTAAAGGAGTTCTTGGGAGGCCAGTGTTTCAGATGTGAAACAGAGAAAACTTTCTACCTTGATGGTGTCCAAGCACTAATGAAACGCTGGGATAAGTGCATTATGTAGCAGTGAATTGTGTAGAGAAATAAAGCTGGTTTTTACTTTCATAACTGTGTTCTGTTAATCGGCTCAATCAAAGGGCCTTCTAAGGGTTTATTTCTAAAAATTATATTGACATTTTTCAAACTGTGCACTGTACAGTCAATGTTTTAGATTTAACAA
The DNA here is from genome assembly GCA_028565275.1 of Leiocassis micropogon. Taxonomy (NCBI): domain Eukaryota; kingdom Metazoa; phylum Chordata; class Actinopteri; order Siluriformes; family Bagridae; genus Leiocassis; species Leiocassis micropogon. The sequence continues at coordinate 5,587,823 of JAOVVA010000033.1, forward strand.
ATGAATACATCTGTACGTTGATTAATCTAAAGTTGATGCTTGTACATACTGTATAACTCATTTAAATTAAGAACTTGTTTATTTCTGATGCTGTGCACAAACTTATTGATTTACCATCACTCTGTACATTTTATTATTTGCACAGGTCTGTTCTGAATTCATGAATTCTGGGATTGTTTGGTCTTGTCTGCTCTTTTTACACCGTGAGAAGGTAGAGGAGGCGCACAGGCTGAATACTGATGTCTTTCTCTGACTCTCTCTCTCACACACATACACACACACACAGCACCGATCTGTGCTAGACGGAGCTGAAGACTCCTGTGGAGATCCATAGAAACCACCATAGCAACACTAATACTGTTTAAAGTTCACAGAATGTCCCGAGGATGCCCTGAATTCTAACTATTAGAGGTTTTAACTTCCTCAGTACCACATAATAACATCTTCCCAAAGCTGTATCAATTTCCCACACTATGAGGCTTCAGCTTACGGCTGACTGCCAGTCTCTCTTCTGTAATAATTTTAACAGAGTATTGTATTGATAGCACAAAACACAACACTTAACAACAGAATAAACAGGACAAAACATCTTTCATCATATTGCCGTTCTCGTCATGCTTTTACACACATTCCCACACATGAGGCTCATACCTGGTAGACAGTACTATACAGTAGGTGTGTATGCCTCAGTCTCCTGAGAGCGGCTGAAGTCAGATCCCAGAACACACCCTGCCCCCCGCACACACTCTCCTCTAGACTTAAAAGTACAGCCTCCATAGCTGAACAGGTGTGGAGGACAGGTAATCCCTCTTCAGTGCAGGTGTGTGAGCAGGTTGGGGTCCTCAGGCACCGCTCTCTTCTTCTTTAATATCCTTCATCACTCCTTTTCTCTTCTAAGTGCCCCACGGGAGAACAAAGAGACCTCTACTGTGCAACACTGTAGATGTTCTTAGGAGTCTCTCTCTCTCTCTTTCTTTCTCTCTCTCTCTCTCTCTCTCTGTCCTTCTCTGTCCAACAGCAAGCCTTAACTCCCACAGGAATGGCTCATGGTTGACCCAACACAAACATTCCCACATAGAACATACCAACTCTCTCTTACCCCCTAACCCCCGGCCCCCTCCAATTTCACCCTGTAATGGTTTGTTTTAAAGCGACAGCCCTGTAGCACACTATTAGCCCTTGCCATCTGAGAGACGAGGAGCTCATCAGGACAGCAGGACTCCTCTGTCCTGCTTGGATCTGATTTGATTACATCAGTGACCTAGCTATTAATGAGATCTTTGAAACAAGTGTCTTCTTACAATGTCTTCTTACATCATGGCATACTGACGCACATTAATTTGGAGTCAGGGGTAGCTCAGTGGTTAAGGACTGCTGATTGGAAGGTCCCAGGTTCAAACCCCACTACCACCAAGTTGCCACTGTTGGGCACTTGAGCAAGACTCTTAACCCCTCTTAACTCTATATGCCTTTATAGGGCAGTGCTGATTTACCGTATAATCAAACCTCTCTCAATCACACACACACACACACACACACACACACACACAGTATCTAAGTGTAACTCTAAACCTCCTTCATTGTGTTTCAAGTGTCCACTCTCGTCATGGCTTAGTAGATGCTCACCTTTTAACTAATGACCAAGCTACACTCTCTCAAACCATACCATGACCCCTTCCGTATCATGCGTGTCATGTGTCATTAGATTTACAGTAAAAAGTATTCACGGCTTGCAGTTCAGATAGTCACAGCTACTCATTTACAATGCAAAATCGATCCTGAAACTTCATTTGCCTTCTGAACACAGTAGTAACACGAGATCAGCCGACATCACATAAGCAATAGGAGATATACAGAGAAAACGGAACCAAGGTACTCCAATGTACAGTATAATTTAAGATGACTTTGATCGAAACTTGACTTTGTCTCGCCTCACTGCTTCTGAGTTGGATTACTGTCTGTGTAGAGATTTACTGTACGTTTGCTTGTTCTCTCGATGTCCGAGAGGATTTTGTCAACACATGCTGATAGGTGGCTCTAAAGTTCCACTAGGTGTGAATATGTGTGTTCATGGTGCCCTGTGATAGACCTGCACTGAAACAGAATGAATCAAAGATAGCTTAGATTTGGACAGTCCTAACACTTGGAATTTGGAGCAGTTTACTTTATAAATGGGTTTATCAGGAACTCCATCCATCAATTCAACCATCCATCCATCCACTTATCTTTTATCTATACAGCTTATCATGTGTAAGGTTGCCTAGGGCCTGGAGTCTGGATCAACACCTATCTCAGGCACACACACTCACACACCCAGTTATACACAACGGGCAATATGGAAACACCAATCAGGCTACACTGTATGTCTTTTTTTTAATTTAGCACCATCCAGTAGAGGGCAATTTGCGTTTTTTTCTGTTGTGTGCATAAGTTCATGATCCTGAACAGTACACAGAGTACTGTGCTAAAGTTTTCCTTCACCCCTCTTTTTTCTGATTTTGTTTCCATAGTTTCCATAGAGCCAGAATTAACATTCTCATTTTTAGTCCAAGCATGAACCAGTGGGAAACAGGTACAGATGATGACAGATGATCAGGCCGGTGATTATTATACTGTATGCTGAGTGGTTGGAACAGACAAAAGGGGAATTGAGGTTGCTGCTGAGGTTGTACTATAACATAAACAACTAAATTATTGAATTGCATCTTTAGGCACTTTGCAGCCTGTCACAGTAAGAAATTTGCTCCCATTTCTTTAATTTAATCTACATTTAATTAATCTTAAGAAAGGCGGTTCGAGACATTTCCACAGTTCTGTAGGACAACATCTAAACACACAAATCATATTTCTGCTCAACCTCTGCTTGAGGTATAAATGTTCATTACAAAAATGGCAAATAAGGTCCTTGAAGTCATTCTTGTTGAAGCCGCATTAACCAGTGGAACAAATGTTTTATGTACAACTCTACAACAAAGAAAGAATAATAATGATCCAAGTATTGCTGAATGTTTTTTTTTCCTAAGAATGCAAACCAAATACAACATTCATTGTACTCTTTTATATTAACACATATTTAAAATTTAAATCAGAGATTAAACTTGAGCATAAACGAGAGTGCCAATAAGACATTAAACTGTAGTACTATATTACAGACACATGGTGTTTATGTGGTTTCTGTTACACTGCACACAACTAAACATGATCTGGTTTAAAATTGATAGCACACAGCTGATTCTATTTGTTCGGCACTAAATCTCATGCAGTATGTATGTCGACTCCCATGTTCCCTACATTCTGTTGCCTTTTTATCCTAAATGTGCTTCACTTTAACAGAAAGACTCAATCAACGGGGAATAAAAAGTTGGCTTTCTGAATCTCCATCTACAAGTACTGTACGCCCCTCCCATCAACATGAATGAGAAAGATTCATGTTAAAACTGAATGAGAACTTCATTCTTTATCAAAATCATTTGGTGCAACTGTTTTTTTTTTGTTTTTTTTTAAAGGAAAAAAAAAATTACACAAAGACCTGCATTTCTTTAAACAAAGTGTACCCAGGCCTATTGTACGCTCAGCTCTGCAAACACCCTTACGTAATGTAACATCTGCAGAGAAAGTCATTGGACAATTCCATGAAACTTCAACTCATCTCCCTTGACACCACACACACTCTTCCAAGATTTAGTGCCTGTGTCACTCTATGCACTCTTAATAACGGGTTTTAAAGTCTAAAGAATATTTCATGGCTGTGAGAACTGCACACACACACACACACACACACACACACATTATATTCACACACACACTGCATTAATCCCCGTTTGGCACTCAAACGTATTGACACATAGAACTGGGCATTCATTGCTCCTGCTAGGAGCCAACGAGAGCCATGAACCTGCTAACAGAGTGAGCAACAGCGCCGTTCGCTTTGCTTCCCAGCTCCACACTCTGTCAATGCCTATTGATTCACACATTGCAAGATGACACCCATGAGCATTACAGTGAGCAAGTGCTGAAGAGATACTCACCTGTGCAGGGGATCGTCCATAGAGGAGCATGAAGGAAAGAAAGAGAGAGAGAGAGAGAGAGAGAGAAGAACACAAATCAGATCAGATATTAAAAAAACAACATTAACAGACAGGTCAAATTTTCTAATAGTTTTAGACTAAATAAAGCAGCTAACAATTAATAAGAGCAGGGAATGTCAATGACAAAGGTAACACTTAATCTGAAATGGCATTTTGTCTTGGGTTAAATTGATCCCTGTTCCCATTTCCACATTTTTTGTTACAGATCTCTATGGACTCGTGAATCATGGGTACAGTCAGACTGGATGACCTGTATTAATCCACAGCTTGTGGGGATGAGCCGGGAATATTTTTTTATCCTGCTGTTTGATCTGAAAGTCTACCCATGGTCATTCATGGCTATCCATTATCAATCACAGTATAGAGTTGTAGTGGCCCCTTGTTACACGATAGCCAGGATGGTACCATTGGTAAGTGAGTAATTGATAATTAAATTATCTGTGGACATACCATACCTGTATCTACTGTACAATATTTTCCCCTAGGCTTTACCTTAGTGTTTCATTGCTGCACTGAAGCTAATGAGGTCACAGCGTGTCAAAGCCCTGATTTCAAATCTGTAGCAATTAATAGCGAAAATCATGAAAGTGGAAACTTTAGTGTTTCTGTAGGTATACGGCTGTACTGATTCTGGTAACGTACTGGTGTGCTCTTCATGTCTGCTGTTATACTGAATGAACAGATGATGAGCAATCTAGACATATTGCATGAGTAAAACATCAAATATGTTTTGGAAGCTTACCCCTTAATTGGGCAAAGAACTATATTTGGTACCTTATGTGGGCGTCCAAAATGAACCTCAAGAAAAAAACACTAATTTTTGTATTTTTTTCACATTTTAATTGTATATACGGGTTTTACATGTATAATTATGGTTTTAGAGTGGCCTAGTCAAAGTCTTGACTTAAATCCCATTGGGATGTTCGTGCTTGAAAACCCTCCAATGTGGCTGATTTAAAACAATTCTGCAAAGAAGTGTGGGCCAAAATTCCTCCACAGCGATGTGAAAGCCTGATTGCAGTTTTTGTTGTCAAGGGTGGCACAACCAGTTATTATACCACAACCAGTGGTATTTTCTTGTGTTATCGTTGTGTAATATTAACATTCGTTTGATGATCTCAGTCATTTATGTGTGACAAATATGCATAAAAAAAAAAAATTCAGGAAGGGGGAAAATACTTTTATATACACACATACTATATATATA
>JAOVVA010000033.1:5598217-5635040 GCA_028565275.1 Leiocassis micropogon
GTACTTTTGTACTTTTATTATAGCACAATGGAGGACTTCTATTTTTACTTGAGTGATATTTACTCTAAGGAATCTCTACGTTTAGTCAAATACAGGATTTTTATGCTTTTCCTACTGTACCTTATAAGGACCACTGATGTACCTTTTGGTGCCTTTTGTGAGTATAGCAGTAAGTCTATGGGTACTGACATGCTCGCCTAAAACCTGCCTGATAATAGGTTATAATAAATTATATAATAGAATATTGTTAGTTATTATGTAATACAGTAGTCAAATCTTCCCAGGTTATAAACTAGTATATAATCTAAAGTATACCTACCCAGACTATTACTTTACTATTACTTTACCTTTACTATTACTGTAGTAATACAGCATAGTGTACCTTAAATATGAAAACCGGTTATCTTAGTACTAGGACAGTTAGTCACAGTAAGTATTTCTGGCGAATACATGTGACATAGATGATTACTCAACATGTTTGTTAACGTACTGGAGAGAGAAAGAAAAAGCTCAAACTGGGAGTACATCTTGGTACTTACTAATACCAAACTAAGTGGTTTAGTTCTCTCAGAATGAATGCCATTATTGTGTGTTTAATGAGCGTTCAAATTAATCCCACAACTAAAATCCGGCCAAAAAACCCTCAAACAGTCATTTAGGAATTAGTATTTGCAGATGGGATTGATCGTTTACGATTCAGACTGGGGAAAGAAAAAAAAACCTTGCATGACTCCAGATGTATTACAGTTACTCTGTATATGAGTTTGAATCCCGAGTCACTTCTTTGGTTCCCTTAATCCCAAAAAAATAAATCACAAATCATAAGGTGAGCTCCCTCTGCTGGTTCTACCGTGTCCTCCTCTGGGATTAACCTGTGCTTTCATCAGCGTATGTGTTTAAGGGCTGGTATTAGCCTGTGCTTTCATCACTGTGTGGGTTTGTGTGTAGAGTACCATCTGAAGGAACACTAGAACACTAGAGGCTAGAGAAGATGTCTAGATTGGAGAATAAAATTATAAGACCTCTTGGAAATGGTTGTAAAACAGAGGATGCTTTCAATCGTACCCTGGTACAAATATAATGATTTTTTTTGTGTGTTTTTCGGGGGGGCAAAACAAGCATTCTGAATGCAATCCATATTAGACATGCATTAGACATCCTCCAAAAAGGAAAATGCTTAAATTCACATAATCACACATTACAAAGGAGGCGACATTCTAGTAAAATTTAACGAGCCTCAATTAGCATTCTGTCTCTCTCTCTGTCCTTCTACTGCAACAATGAGTCTCCAGGGAGAGGTCGAGCACGGCAGCAGGCATGGAGGCTGAGAGAGAGAGAGAGAACGAAAGAGAGAGAGAGAGACAGAGAGAGAGAGAGAGAGAGAGAGATTCTGCTTCCTTAGATGAAGGAGCCATGGATTAAACTTAATCCAAAAGGAGGTCAACTGGAGGCGGTAACTCTGTATTACAAGTGTATATTCCATCTTGTGGGAAGAAGCAGCCTTAGAAACCATGGAGAGAGAGAAAGAGAGAACAGGAACGAGGAATTGAAACGAAGGACGAGACTCCTTAATAGATGGTTAAATATACTGAAGAATAAACACATGAACTGTACTGAGTCGGTGATGGAGTTAGTTTGGAATTATTATGTGAGCTGTGCAAACTTATTAATCCGATTATCTTAGAGATGTTTTCACATTTTTCCAAACTGACAACTGATAATGGTCATGAGACAGAAAAGAGAACATGCTTCTTTTGACATCTCACTATGTGTGCCTACATGAAACGTACTGTATGTCCACTTTATGGACCTTTCTTACGGACACCAAAGTGAAGTGAAATGAAGTACATTAATAATTACACACTGATTACTTGTATACTAGGCCAACTAATCGGGGACAAGAACTACAGTATATTGACATCTCAATCTGAGTTTACTCTGCATGAATAAAATTAAATAAATTAAAGTAATAACTTCCTAATGATTTATAAGTATCTAAGTAGACATGAATATTTTGTACCCTTTCTTATGACTAAAATGAAAGCAATAATTTACTAAGCAGTTCACTTCTATGATTTTATAGGAACTTTTTTTTCTTTTTCAACAGACCCGGCCTAGAACAGCATACTGATGATGCAAGAAGCCTTCTCAGTGACATGGCAGATGCCCAACCCAAGACCTGCTCATTTACCCTTCACCAACTGCTTTAAACTGAACTCTTTTTTTTAACCTTTAAATGTTGGATTCTGTGAGCTTTCTGAATTTGTTTCCAAATCCGGTGCTTTATCTATCTTGCTCACACACAAATGCTAATTTACAGCTTATCCTGCTTCGGGTCACAGGGGCCTGGATCCTTTCTCAGGGAACTCAAGACAGGGTTCACTATGGATGGGGTGCCAACCCATTGCAGGGCAAAACCACACACTCACAAACATACATACACTACAGGCAATTTGGAAATGCTAATCAGCCCACAGTACATGAGGAAAAATGCAAAGAACCATTATGTAGCCTTCAAGCTGCATAAAATGCGAAGAACCATAATGTAGTTTGAGTATAATTTGAATTACGTCATAAAAAAAGCTAAAGGATCCCTGTAAGTATACTGCGTAATACATTAACAACCCTGCATGTAATCTAGTCTATTGCCTTCCTGTCCTGAACATGATCAGACTATAAGCCACCAGTCTACCGGAACAAATGATCAAATTTTGTCAGCACCACGATGATGGATCTCTTGCCAACATGATGGTTTTCTCGTTGTTCATAATGCATGTGGCTCATTATGTAATTTGGAAAATGTGTGCAGAGGGCGGTTCATGCTAAAAACAGATATGTGTCACAAAGTGAAATAGGGCGCAGATTTGCTCGCAATGTGAACGGAGAGGAAAAGCGAGGCGGAGGCGGCACTCTGTTTCTCCCTAATGAAGCATGACATGTCTGCGTTACATGGTTTCACTGCACAAACAAAACATGTCACTGTAACGAAACATGCCAATGTGAACATATTCCTGCAAACCCAAACGCTGTTATGTTGAATGCAATGCGTTTTGAGTTCAAACTATTCTGTATCATAGACCACGACTAACCAGTATAATTTCCAGCTTCTGTTCTACATATGCATGTGTACTGCCATTTCCTCTTTAACCAGTACAGCTGTCAAACAAGCAGTCCATCATTATAGCCATTTACTATCGACTAAACCAGAATACACAGGATGCAGCTGAGACTAATCCATCCACCATAAAAAATATGGGACAAGACAAAGACAAGATACATTTATTTAAAAAAAAAAGGGATGACAAACAAAGGTGATGTGATGGAAGAGGGAAGGATTTAGTAATCAGGGAGAGAGAGAGAGAGAATAGCCCGTGCTCATTTGATTAAATCTCTTTGTCTGCTGATAGCGGTAATGATGTCTTCTCGTTTGTTTCTTCACCCCCATAGCTCATCTCTCAGACTCAGAGGAAAGCCTGGAATTACTGCGGCATTTCAAAGAAGCCAATCATCCAGACGCAGCGTGAGAGCCGCACGGAACACACTACAGATGCAAGTCTTTCACTGTGACCCCAACGGCACACTTCTGCATTGAGCTTAGGATTCATTTAATTCTCGTTTCAGCATTTAGCATAAGAAGAAGTCCCGCATAGTGAGGTTACAAAAAAAACACCTCCCAAATCGCTGAGCTATAACAAGCAATGACGGCCATAACAGTGATATTAAAAGCATCCATTGCTACCTGCAGAGAGGAGAGAGCATTACCTCTGTGTGGGACAGATTCATGTGACGCTACCTATCAGGTAGGAGGAATTCATCTCAGAGGGAGAGAAAGACGAGACAGAAATGGAGACAGAAATGTTAAAATGGGAATTATGAGTATGATAATTCAGTACTCTGGAGAAGTTATTGGAAATCCACCTTTGTTGAGAATTTAATCCATCAGACTGGAAAACGCTGAGGGACATTTGTATTCAGAGATTCCGAGTATCATAGCAGTAGGTTAGGATTATTTTAACATAATAGCTGTGTTATTATATGAACCCGTTAAACTTCTCAAGGGGTCCAGGATAGCTCTATTAATAATAACTGAATTATTACTATTTTATTACTAGGAACTGTTTAAAAAAGTTTATTAATTACTACTAAATTTATTAAGTTCATTTAGTAATTGTTTATTAATGTAAATTAATAAATAATTACTGACCAAGATACAGTAGTAGTGGTTGTTATAATTGTAGTTATTGTATTTCATAATTGCAGTATATAATTAAAGTTTATATACTACTACTACTACTATGACAACTAGTAATAGTGGTTAGTAATATTAGTAATAGTAAAAGTAAATAGTAAAAAAAATAGTAGTATTAGTAGTACTGATCATATTTGTGCAAATACTAGTAGCGGTAGTGCTAGTAATATTAGTTCTAGTAAAAGTGACAGTGACAATACTAGTTATGTTATTATTATGAGTAGTGGTAATAATAATAATAATAATAATAATGTTAATACTAATAAAAGTGGCGGTGACAGTAAAAATAATAGCACTGGCATTATTAGTAATAATAAGATATGATACAAGTGTTACATGATACAAGTGATACTGACCATAGTAGTAATATGAATATTATTTTTAGTAGTGGTAATAGTAGTAATGTTAGTACTAGTAAAAGTGGCAGTGACAGTACTAGTAGCAACACTAGCAATATTAGTACTAGTATTAGGAACAATTTCAATAGTATCAATAGTAATATTATTAGTAGTGGTAATACTAGTAATGTTAGTACTAGTAAAGGTGACAGTGACTATACTACTAATATTAGTGACAATGACAATACTAGTAATAGTAATACTAATAATGTTGATACTAAAATAGTGACCGTGACAATATAATTAATGGTAGAAATAATGGTATTATTACTAATAATATTAGGACTAGTAAAAATGACATAAATAATGACATCATTAAAAGTATATCGGTAGTGGTAAGGGTGATAGTAATTCTGATATCAGTAATGATATGGAAGGTAAGAGTAGATATCATAGCAGTGATTGGAGGAATGATATATTGGAGGAATACTATTGATTTTGGGGGAAAACTCTGCATAGCTACTATTTTCAGCATGCGCATTACGAACTGCGACACATGCTTATTCTGCGTGGTGCATCCTTCACAGCCTAGTTAAGAAGCCATGCAAACAGCATTTGCCAAATTAGTCTAAGCAGCGGGGCAGCCGTGGTGTTGCTGAGTTTTCAATACATGAATACACTAAATCTGCCACTAATCTAATTTGCTATTACAGAAGTACACACACACAACCACACACACAACCACACACATGTGAACTCATGATAAACCGTACTCACATGCCCTGACCAAGTCATGCTGTGAGCGCGCATTAAGGCGAGTACTATCCTACCGAGAGAGATTAGAAAAGAGCAGATTGCTACATGCTCCTGTCATAAATACACAATGGCATCTACTGTATATATTGGTTGCATGATATATTCCAGCACCCTATCATAAAGGAAATGGTTAGATCCGGCTCTGGATCTAAAACAGCTTCAGTTATTAAGTCTGTGTTTGTCTGTATTGCTGCTGCTGCACGATATTACATCACTGTTATTAACCACTAAGCTTTGTGAACCAGGCTGCCAGAGACGTCCTGCCTCAGGCCAGAGAGAGAGAGAGAGAGAGAGACATAAAGGAAGAGGAGGAGAACGTAGAAGGGGATGAGTACTGGTAACGTGCATGAGGAAATCCTCTGATCAATAATTCATACCGCTGTAATTACATACATCTGCCTCCGAGGGGGAAAAAAAAAAGAAAGAGAGGAGAGGCAGTGCTGTTACACATTACTGTCAAATATTCCAGCTATTCTTTTATTGTCGCAATGTGTGGGAGAAGGAACTCAATAACAACAACCAAGAACAGCAAAAAGAGTGCGATACTAATACGTCTTCTGTTCTATTGCGCAAAAAGAAGCTGAAATCTCCATACGACTGCGATTAAAGGAATTCTGCAGAAAAATTATATTGCTTTTAATTTCTTTTTAATCAGAAAGAAACAGAACAACGCATTTACTTATAATCCACTTATAATGGAAGTCTAGGCGCAGTTCTAGGAGAAGTAAATGAATAAATATTTAAACATATAAAATGAATGTACTTTTGTACAATGCTTACATGAATTCATAAACTTAATGTATATTTGTCATATTAGGAAAATGCATACTTTTTGAAATGGTACTACTTTGTCATAGAAAAAAAAACCTAAATAGAAACTAACTAATAGTTAAAACTAAATAAAAGCAGGTTTTGTAATTAAAGTTTGGCCATCCAAAGGTGAAACTAATGATGTCAATTCACAATATACTATGATGTCACATATGTTAATCTTTTTTTTTTAAACAGAATTCAGCATCTGCCCCTAGACTTCCATTAAAAATAACATCATTAGTAAAAATGATTTTTTTGTTCTTTTTCTCAGTACATATAGGAAAAAATTCCTACAACAAATTCCAGTCAGTGGGAATCTGACCTACAAACATATATAAAAGTTTTTAAAAAATGCCAGCATATCCCTGTAATGACAGAGACCAAGGGCGTTCAAGTCAAACTGGGACTTATGAAGAAATTTCTGATGATGAAGGTGTAAATACTTTAGGCATAGTATGCTGATGAGCAGATGAGTGAACATTTTAAAGAACGCCATACGTCCGTGAATGCTGATCCCAGCCGAGGTGGCTTGGAGCCTACTGCAGTTGTTCCAGTGAACATTCATGTGGAATGCCTGATCTTGGGAAATCGACTGATAACTTGTCGGCAACTTGTGGAAGAGACACATCTGTCTGTGGGAACCGGATACACATCATTTACAAACACCATTTCAACATTAAAGGAACACAGCTGGGAGTTATTGCCACATCCCCCCTATAGTCCTGACCTCGCTCCAAGCCATTTCCACATCTTTGGGCCATTAAAGGAGTTCCTGGGAGGCCAGCATGTCAGATGTGAAGCAGGCAGTCCGATCATGGCTCCGGCATCCTACGAAAACGTTCTACCTTGATGGTATCCAAGCACAAGTGAAATGCTGAGATGAGTGCATTAGTCCCGGTTTGACTTGAATGGCCTTCATAGTTTAAAATAACTTGCAGGTGTTCGAATAACGTCCTCGGGAAAGAAATTCTGGCTTGTTGGAAAAGTGATGAGTCGCCGATGATGTGCGTATGAATTGAGACAAATAATTCGCATAACTTAGCAGGTAGCAGCCTGTCCTGACTTTGATGACTGACTGAGACCTCGAGGTCATATCATACGGACAACACTTAACTCTGTCAAGTGACAGTGAACTTTAACACATCAGGCAAGCATAAGCAGAGAGAGACAGAGCGAGAGAGAAAAAAACGTTAATCCTTATAGCCATTTATAATCATACATCTTTATAATGAGAATTCTCTTGGCTGCTTATGGATGGAGCGGGTTTATCCTGGAGTACTGCTGTCATTATCATCGCCACGCATGCTATATTTAGCAACACAGACTCTTTTATCCTCTTATGAACACGATTGCTCTGGGAAAAAAGGCACCAAGACACCAAAATCTACTTTTCCCTCTCACATCTAGTATGCAGTATATTTTACCTGGCAATGTGCACATCTTGTACCTTTAATCAACTTTCAGAAAAAGTCCTCTAGCCCTAATCGTCTGCTTTAAAGAATTATTTTATAATTTCAAGTGCCCTTGAAGGTTCCACGTCAAAGTACAGTTTCGATCCTATCATTTAGCTTAAGCGCACACATATACTGTATACTGTAAGCACAAAGGCATGCACAGTCCAGTCTGACTGTGTCCTCTAGCTCTCTGCCCGTTTCCCTCTCTTACTCCTTGTCTCCTTTCTTCTTACCCGTTCTTCGCTGTTCCTCCGGAGAGTCGCCACAGGCAGTTTGAAGAGCAGCCTGCGGCTCCTGCTGGGCGTCACGGCCGCCTGGACCACCATGCTCCCTGGCTGACTGAAAGAGCCACGAGCTGAGTGTGTCTGCTGTCCCGGAGCAGACAGACGCGCTCGGTCTGTCCTCCTCCCCGTCTCCACGGCTCCCTTCTTTTCCAGACTGATGCTCTCGTTCCTCTCCTCTATACCACTGTATAAATTCCGTCTTGCATGCGGCGTCCCCCTCTAATCTTTTATTCTTTTATCTCTCATGTAAGCCTGCAACGTGTTTGCCTCTCTGACTCACTCAGCCCATTCTCTGACAACACCACTGCTTTCTTTATGAGGTATGTGTGTCTTTCTTTTCTGAGTAAGAGCGTGAGAGCAGGAGGGAGGGAGCGAGGCTCTTCACTCTCTTTCTTTCTCTCTCTCTCTCTCTCTCTCTCTCACTCCCTCTTTCTCTGTGAGTAGTTCCTGGGTAGAGAGCACTAAATACGTCAGCTCCTCTGGTTAGGCTCAATCCAGGTCACTGGATTAATATGAGCGTGCATGCCCAGAGCAAGTCATGTGACCTGGCACGAGGCTTTTTGTGCATACACATGTACGAAAGAACACCTTTGTTTGAAGAAATTATGAGTATATACAGTAATGGAGGTGTTTGTGTATGTGTGTGAAAGGAAATAAGAATATGTGTGTGTGTGTGTGTGTGTGTGTGTGTGATGAACAATGACCGAACTCGCTCTCAAACAGAATATTTGACGTTTCACCATCTGGTGCTCAGATTAGCCGTAAATCACATGGCTGCTTTTACCAAGCTGTCCACACACACATATATGTGCGCACACACACACAAAGAGAAAATACCTCTAAGCTGCCAACAGGATTACACTTGGGATAACTGCATGTGTGTGTGTGTGTGTGTGTGTGTGTGTGTGTGTGCACGTGCGTGCGCGTGTGTACTTGTATGTGCGGTGAAGTAATGAAAAGGCGACCTGAGAACAAAAACAACTGAGAACAAAAAACAAATGCACAAAAAAAATGTACCCATAGTACACACCCCCTCATTACTTATGAATGTGATTGAACTGAAGTGATGATTAATCAGATTACATAAAGATTACAAAAGAGATGCATTATTTAATGCTGCATTATTATTTAAGATTACAGATTACATCTTAGCTGGTTTTGCGCTGAAGGTTTTACTGCCATACAGTAATGTTGTCACAGACATACTACAAAATACACATTGGTAAAGAATTCATTGTGTTGACACTGAAGAGCCCTTGTGACATTCTGACCCACAAATTCAAAAAGCTTTGCAGTGGCAGAATTGTTTTTTTAATTATTATTATTATTATTATTATTATTATTATTATTATTTTAAATTATATTAAATATCTAAGACCAGTTCCCGAAACAGAAAACTTGCTCTAAAATTAGAGCATTAAGGCAATGCCAAACATGCATGTCTTAGCCAACATTCTGTCTGGTTTGTAGCTTTCATGTGAAAGATTATACTTGACTGTAGTCATAAGAAGAAAGGAGTGCCAATACTTTGCAGGATTTTAATTTTTTCATAAAACAGCAACATGTTGATACACACAAATGTTGGTTAAAACTAGATATATACCATTTACTAGCTGGAGTCCATAGTGCTATATTCTAAACACACCATTAAATCGTGATACAGCACACCAACTAGTCGAACCCGACCCGTCTATTAAAGAACTCCTATTTTGCACAAATTCACTTTTTAGTCATTTTCCCTGCCTTTGTGTCTTTTTTTCAATTTTTGTGTTGGCCGGGGCTGATAAATACAACGCCGATTAGGTTTCCCCCTATTGTGACGTCATATAAGAAGCCCCGCCCCCCCCCAGCTTCCCGTTGTCTGGGCACGTGGCTCAAAGGTAACTCATTTACTTTACATAGACACTGAAACGGCACATTTGGAGGAGGAGTGAAACAAAGCGAGTTTGAGGTAAAAAAGTAATACATTATATGAGGATTATTTCAGCTGGATTATTAACACACACTAAGAGTTTGAGACCTGTGTCCATTGTTAAAGAAATAATAAAATATAGCAACTTTAATTAAAGCTGCTACTAAGTGGCCATTAAACAGTCATAAAACAAATCTATATTTTTGGAATAAAATACAACAAGTTGACCAATGGAATTGATAGATACACTCATTAAAGATCTCATGATAGATACACTCATTCAAAGATTCTCACACACAAAGAAAGCAGGTTTTTCCACGATACTCTCCCATACAGTACACTTACATCTAAAGATATCAATTAGAGCAGAAACAAAAAATATTCTTAAAAAATGGGTGCATATAGTAGATTTTACAGTATGTGCACATAGATATTTAAATAATTTTGATGGAGCTACGGATTTTTTTTAACTTTCCTACAGAACCTATATTTTACATTTACATTTTGAGATAAAAGAGATTAAAAAAATCTGGCGGAGTATCCATCTTTTAACAAAAATAAATCTAAGCAAAAGAATTGTACCATAGTATATATTCAGGTAACGACTTTACCATCTGAATAATCCACTACGTGTGGTTTGTAAATCTGGTAAATAAACGATTCAAACATAAATCTGTTGTACAGTACTGCGCTAACGTCTTGTGCCAATCCCCATTTCTTCATATTAAATGAAATTAAATTATGTAGATTTAATTAAAGAAATGGGAATAAATGTTTTACTGCGACAGGCTGCAAGGTGCCTAAAGACACAATTTAAAAATGAGGTGTTTATGTAACAACCTCAGCAGCAAGCTTGTTACCCCTCTCGTCTGTTCCGACCACTCAGCATTCAGCATCAGCAGTGTACTAATCACCAGGGATATGTCAATCACCAGTATTATATTATCAGAATACCTGGGAGACAATTTGATTAATATTGTGATTCTGTAAGTGTCATGATTTTAGAAATATCCTAATTCAATAAAATTGTTTTCTTAATTTGTTACAATTTTAAGACTTTGAACCTTAAAAAAAAAAGTCATAACTACAAAGTTTTATACCTTAGCCCAATACTTTTAGTGTAGTTAAAAACCAAGGGCAGCGTTTAAACCATCTAAAATTACTTCAAATACAAGATTTTAACCTTCAAATAAAATTTTAATTAAACTAAAATCTACATTTTTATTGATTAGCATGTATCTGCTATAATTAATATTTTTAAAAGAAGCATAGCAAATAATTCCCTCCTACCACCGGATGCCGATGTAGGAATAGTTTAGAATGCACCACCTGTAGGATTCTGAAGAAATCGTGATGTTTCACCTCCTCAAATATTGTGAGCACGTGGATGCGTGTGCAAAGCTTGTAACGCCCGTGTTTTTGAGACTGGTGTAATCATGTGTAAAGAGTAAGTTTCAAGAGTAAACGGCCAATCGGAGGCTTTTGAAGGCACACAACTTTTAATAATGTAAGACTATAAAAATGTGTTTCTGTTGCACCACTTCGGAACGCATGCACTCAGTATAGAACAGGTCATGTCCAAGGCTGATCGGTCATGGCTGATCAAGCTGAAAAACAGGCAATTCCAGTCACTGGCTGCTCGACCGGTGCATCTCTATTATAAATATAATAAATCGTTTAAAAAACGATTTTGGAGTCAAAGTGGCGATGCGTGAATCGGCACACAAAAAGAATCATGATTCATAACTGAATCAATTTTTTTCCCTCCGTCTCTACTAATGACTGGCCTGATCATCTGCCATCATCTGCACCTGTTTCTCACTGATTCATGCTTTCAGTTAGATTGTTTATGCTTGAACGATGCAAAGGTCACTGTGTGGCCTAACAACCAAAAAGCATTCCTCTGAAACTGGTCAGGTTACAGGGACCGGACTGAACACGAGAAGCAAAAACATCCATCAGGAAGCCTGGAGAATTATTCCTCATGACTCCATTCAAAATTACAAGAAATTCTGGCCAAATATGAAGAAATGAGGTGTGGCTCAAGACTAATGCACAGTCAAACCCTGACTATTTTCAAAAACAGCTTTTGAATGATTTATCTTTTGTGCACCATAGAAAAAAAATGAAGGGAATATTGTAAGGAAATAAAATAATGGAGATATTATTGAAAACAGTTAGTGGATCAGATCAGATGTCATTCACAGTTCTATTTAATATTTCTAATAACATCAGGAGCCAATCATATTAAAGGCTCCATAAAATCTTAAACGTCTACAACAGCATGGATAAGGAAGATAAAAGTCTATCTGGAGAGACTGGGACATCTGACACACACTACAATGAAATCCCCTACCACCACCACCACAACCACCAACACATTGACTTCATCTTGGGTTACTCATCAGAACATGGTGCATGTACGTGTTAGAGAGAGGGAAGTAGCTGGCTGTCATCTCTCGTCTGTCATCTTATGGACGGCCTGAAATAATCAGAAAGGAATGAACGAAAGTGATAAGCCTTGCCTCCTCCGGTATCCACTAATAATTTATTTAGTTGCTATGGCTGAATGTGGAATATTAAAGTCGTGCTATTTATATCCCTGACACATGGTGCTGCGAGTCATTCTGGATTTCGTAGACGACTGCTCAGAAAAGCGGATTCCCGATTCCCTTTTCTGGGTCAACCTGAGAGACAGCGACTGGTACACTCATTCGGACGAGGATGTGGTGCCTTCTACTGTTATTTTTTAACATGAGGTTTCCTAACATAACCAGAATGTCTGGGAGCTGAAACACACACACACACACACACACACACATTTCAGCTAATAGACTTGGGCACATGGTTCTCAAAACTCCTGTGTACTGCAGTAAATTAACCTGTCACACGCTTGCGGTTTGGTTAAATGAACTTATGTTTTCCTACCAACACAATACCCCCAAGAGTCGCTCGATGCTCACAACACAAAAAGGCGAGGGATGGAGGGGAGGGAGAGGTCGATCGGGAGATTGACGGGTACTGTAGGCGGTAGTGTGGACTAATTGAGGCAGTACAATGGCTGTAGCTGAACTGCTTTAATAGAGAACGGGAGAATAGAGACCCAGAGACCTCGCCTATTCACACTGCATTCATAGCTCATGGCCATGTGTGTACGTGTACATGTGTGTGTGTGTGTGTGTGTGTATATGGGGTGTGTTTGTGTATCTGCTTAGACCTTAAACTTTATGTTCGATGCTCAGCCACTGCCTAAGTTTATTTTTTTTAAAAAAGCAAGCCTATGTATCGCAATAGAGTCAGTGTATGAAAAAAGGCACAATATAATATCCAGAGCCAGTATTTATGCCTCTTCTGATTAACCACACACATTCGAAACACATTAGTAATGTTGGGTGGGGTAGAAATTTATGCTATGATAAACAGAGAAGGGGGACAGCGAGAGACAGCATCTGGAGCAACTGTGAAGAATTTGCTGGCTGCAAGATTGTACATTTGTGAACAACTGAGAAATCCAAGTGTGGGTACATCAGGTGTTAAACACCCGTGATTGTGTCATAATGTGTCATTTTCTTTTTTTAAAGAGGAACTATTATTAACTATTTAGTGTGTATGTGCTTAACTTTTCTAGTGCAAGCAACAATAACATCAAAAAAAACAAAAAAAAAAGGGGAAAAAAATCCTTCCCTTTGCCCTTTTGCCATTCTTAGGCGTTACCAAGTCAAATGTGACCTCATATGATGACAACGTTCCGAAGCTTGTTGCCCGGCTCTGTTCTGTGCCCTGAAGAGTGTGACTCAAGAGCAGCTCATTTACATAAACACTGAAACGGCGTGTTTGGGACGGGAGTCAAACAGAGGGAGTTTGAGGTATGAAAAAAATGCATAATCCGAGGAGTATTTCAGCTTGAGCATTAACACACACACACACACACACACATGCACACGCACATGCTTTGGGGAACTCTGAGACCTGTGATAACTTGTTACAGAAATAGTAAAATATGGGACCTTAACCATTTCCAAATGGGTTGAGCACTAAATAAAACAGTCTTTGAAGAAACAAGTTGATTTCAAGGAATGCCTGCTGCTTTAAAGAAATATATAAAAATACATGTAAATAAAAAAAAGAAAAATACAGTATTTTTATATTGTAAATTTCAGCTATAAAAAACCTTGACGCTAGTGTGAGTATTGAATCTACAAGGGATGTTCAAGTCAAACAGGGATTTCTCATAACTTTCTCATTAATAAAGGCACTAGAGACTTTTACTAGACACTAGAACTGCATGTTGTTTACCACATTGTGCACTATTTTGTGCACTACATTGAGCTGACTTGTAAGCACATTTATCACGAAATAGTCTACCCTAGCAGGTGAACATCCATAGGACTATCAAAATATTCAGTTTTTGTAAGCAATGGTAAGTGAAGTACATTTCAGACACAGGGCATGTCATCCTATAATAATTTGCCTATGAGATGTAATTGGTCTTCTCCATTAAGCCCAAGTTGTGACATCACAACCCGAGCTAATATTTAGCTAATGCTATTTCATTTTTAATAATTTGTTCATCGTAAAAACAATGACAAAATACAGGGATCTTAGGATTACGCTTTATACGTTACTGATACATGTTTTTAAAGAAGGTGGAGATATTTTTAGAGCGAAATATGACAAGTTTAAACATGGAAACTCCGATGAATAGCACCACAATGAGAGAGAGAACAGGGAGTTCCCTTTTGACCAAATATAAAACTTCTACAAAAGGACTTATATAATAATCAAAGCACACTGCTATCTGGGTCTACACTGAATACATGGTGTATTATACCGAACATAACAGCATGCACTCACACACACTTACACACAGAGAGAGAGAGAGAGAGAGAGAGAGATGTGCTCACACTCATTCATATTTCCAGTAACCAGACTTTGGGAAGCTGCTGTTCTTGCTTTATAACAGAACTGAATACTTGTATTATGAGGTTGACCTACAAAAGAACACCTTTAGTCTATCTCATAAAAGCACACACACAGACATAGGCACAGGCACACACACACAAGTACACACACACACCCTTTCCTCCATCACCACAGTAACAATGGTTGGCTTTTCAAATACATGCACTCACAATAGATAGCGCTTTGAATACAGCAGGGACGCCATGATGCTGCCAAGTGCTGAACACGGACACACAAAGACACACAGGCACACTGTTTCTGTGTGTGTGTGTGTGTGTGTGTGTGTAATGGATGGGTAATAAAATAGAGTCATGGTCAGAGCTGGCCTTTAGTCCTCGCTGCTGCTCCCATGGCGACAAGTGACAAACTGCAGTCGATGCCCTGTGCCACCCAGCACGCACTCACACACACGCATGCACTCTCACACACACACACACACACACACACACACACACACACACACACACACATATATATATATATATCATTAAAGTCCATTCGGCTAAACTGTTTAGACTGACTGCTTTGTTCTTGATCCTGAAACGACTTTCTAACTGAAGCTACTCTGAACGTTTTTAACAGGTGAAAGTTTTGTATTCGTAGGAACATTCCTAACTTAGCGTTATATTAGCAAACAATTTAATTCTATGGAAAAACACTTATTTTTCTGTTGTCTGTCATTTTAGGCTAGTATGTTATAAGATGGTGGAATCATCTAAGGCTTTGTGATTAACACTGTCGCCTTGCACCTCCAGGGTCACGGTTTAATTCCCGCCTCGGGTTCTGTGTGCATGGAGTTTGCATGTTCTCCCCGTGCTTGGTGGGTTTCCTCCCGGTGCTCTGGTTTCCTCCCACAGACCATGACATGCATATCTGCCCATATTGTGTGAATGCATGTGTGAATGTTGACCGGAGGTCGCAATCACTGTTGACCTCCACTGTCCCTAGTTGGACTATAGAGATGGATGAATGGATATTACTAGATAGCTAGAGCTAGCATGGCTGATGACACTTTAATTTTTATTAAAGCGGAATATATCCGCATTTTAGTGTAACATTATTAAATCCATATTAAATGCTTCCATATACAGTAGTAAAGGGATAACATTCTTCTAATTATTATAGTCAGAAAGCAACAAATCCAAAGAATTATTATTATTATTATTATTATTATTATTATTAATTGGTTACTTTCACTTACAGCTCTGATGTATTTTAGTTTTTGAAATAGCGCCAATTAAGTAACATTAACTTGGGAGTTTTTTATATATTTATATACCCTCATACAGTCAGATGCCTTTCTCTAGCTTACTAAGAAAAAAGAAAAGCTTTGGAAGTGTTTTAACAAATATTATAAGACATATATTAGTGACATTTATTTTCTGCAATATCATGTAAAAATAGTGTGATTGAGTAAAATGAGTGAACATGCTGGAAGCACATGTGCAGTTTTGGTTGTCAAAACTTCTAGAAGCCCATTGGTGCCAATGATTGCTCAAACCAGTCTTATGGCACATGTGGTACAAATTTCTTCACGTCCCCATTCACAACTTTAGTACCTAATGGCTATTTGTACCCCTTTATTGTTTGACTCATATTATTATCTGGTAGGCCTACAAGGACTAAATTGAGAATATGAACCTTGCCAAAAATGAACGCCAAAAAAGTCCATCAGGAAGCCTGTTAAACTATTAAGACTACGTACATTAAAATACAATAAAATCTGGTTCTTTGGAAGCAAAATATGAAGAACTGAGTGGTGGCTCAAGACCTTTGCACAATACTGTATAAGGAATTAAAAAAATCAGAGATTGTCTGTTGCTAGTACAGCTAGCTTGCTCTGCTAATCTGCAACAAGCTTGAAGCCTAGCATGTAGCATGTTAGATGACAGGTGCACTGTTTACCTTCTAATTAAGTCATGAGTTCATAAGTCCTTAAAAAAAAGGAGAAAGAAAAGTTCATGCAAACACAACATGCATGAAGCACGACCAGAACAAAGTATTGGTGCTGATTTTATAATTTGTATGTTATACATTTAATAAGGAAAATGCGTGTGGCCATAGAAGCTACGTCTGAAATTTATGCAACATGGAAGTGACCAATCATGCTTCCTGCGAAATTTCAGAGAGATGATTTTATATGTGCCCCAAAAGTGACAATGTTTCAGTGTTATACTGTCTCGCTTAAAAAGAAATTTCATTTAAAAATGCAAATTATTCATATTTCTTTATGAGTATTGATACTAAAATTGGTGTAAGCTTCTAGAAACACACGACTGTAAAAACTGTTGATTAAATCAAGGAATTCTGTGCAAAATTAAGGATCCATAAAAAAAAAAAACCTGTAGTGTTAACATTATAACAATTTAGCATTTTGAATAATATACTTTTTCAGGTTTACTGTATGTCTTTTCATGTGAAATCTACGGTAATTTGGCCAAGTTTCATCTGAATGACAATTAAGATCATTGAAAGATTTCAATTCAAAAAGTAATGGGCATTACATACACAAAAGGGCATGAAATGTGTGTGTTTAGCAAATGTGTTTTTTTGATTAAAAATATAAACGTGTATGCATACTTACAAAGTAAATGTACAAGTATTAAGAAAAATGATGTTATATCTTAAAATTCACTTTTTCATTTAGGTGAGGCACTTTTTTAAGCAGAGGTACCGTGTTTTGGCGGAGCAGGACTCAGCAAAAGGTAATCTAAATGATGGAGCAGCTGCTTCTGTGCTTCATTAGCCTCAAGATACAATTACAGAACCACAAGAAACATCTAACTCTTCAATTCAGGACAAGCCTCTCTTCTGGGGAGATTTCTCCTCTTCACCTCACACAGAGAGACCAAGGAACATATAATCAACCTAAACATAGCCTGACCGCTCCTGCTTGGTTTCAGAGATAAGTTCCAGAATTATAGAGACGTTTCAGGTGGAAAAAACGACTCATTCCCTAAAATATCATGAAAAGCGTTTGGGTTAAGGACTGAGAGGAGCGAGTAATGAAGCCTGAGCCTTGAACTGATGGAAAGCACCATAAAGCTCCTCTTTCTTAAACAAGAACAAACCATCTTCTGCAAACTCTCACTTCTTATGAAATCCGCACATTAACAATCAAGGCTGGTCATTAAGGCTGGATTTAAATCAGGGAAAATATCATCGGTTTATGGAGATTATGGTAATCATACAAGCGCAAACCCCACTGTGAGGCAGACATGTCTCTGTCTCTCTCTCTCTCTCTCTCATGCACATACAAATTCACCGTTACTTCATAACTAACCTATTACTTCTGAATAAAATGTATCATAGGCTACGCTCAAATATAATACATGGGGTGTTCAAACCGGGACTTTTGATTTATTAGAATACCAGAACACAATTATAAGGGGTAAAAACTCCTCTAGATAAACCCCCTGCTACACTATTGCACTTATCCCGGCGTTTCACTAGTGCTTGGATACCATCAAGGTAGAAAGTTTTCTCAGCCGAGATCAGACTGCCTGCTTCACGTCTGAAACCCTGGCCTCCCATGAACTCCTTTAATGAAATGGCTTGGCGCGAGGTCAGTTCCCCACTGAATTGATGCTACGTGCAAGTGGCGTTCATGCATAGTGTGTATAGACTGACAGATGAGTCTCATCCACAAGTTGGTGATGAGTTACCTGTCAATTTTCATTTGAAGGTTTAAATGTAGACTAGAAATGCTTGAGTTTTGCTGGTTCTGCACGCAGCATTACTTCAAATTAAGTCATTATCGATCGGAGTGTAAATTGGAGGTAAAATACATTTTAAATCTTTCCAAAAACAGCATTTAAAGAACGGAGTACGTGTGTGTAAACTGACATCAAAGTGTTAAGACTTACTGTACCATAAGGTTAGTCAAATCTAGCATCCTGTTGATCCTGACTAACACTGATTAATTGTGCTTTCATTTTTTTAAGGACTGATCTTTGTACTGCTTAGTTTGCCATAATAACTAAAGAATATACAGATATTCTTCTTCTTCTTTTTCTTCATATTATTATAGTCATCATCATAATCATCATAATCGGAAGCAGATGTGAGTGTCATACAGCTGGATAAGAGATGTAATGGATGGAGAGTGATGCAGGTGAGACAGTTATGCATTATGAACTGTCTAATTGAAAAATCCTACCACAATCCAGATCAATGAAATAATAACTGTGATAATAAAAGTGATTTCACCTGACAAAAAAAATAAATTACAGCTACGTTTAAAAGACTTACAAACACATCCATCAACATGTGCTCCAGCGTAGCCTCCAAATCATCCAGTCGAGCCGCCAAAGTCATGATGTCACACGCAGTCTGATCCCAAACCTACAGCCACGTCATGCGCTGTGCGCTAAAATCAGCCCTTTGCTAAAACTAATTACAGCTTCTCCATCAACCTCAGCCTTCTGAATCCTGGTTCTTTAAAGTTCTGCTAGAACGTTCCTATACCGCAGCCAGGACGCAGACTGTGCTCAGTCTCAGTGTGCATCATACGAGGACATGCCAACGTCGTCCTGTTGAAAAAGTCTCAGTGACGTAGTCTGGGTGGAAATGTCTCAGAGCTGCATCCGCATGTCCAGATGATCAGAAGCTTTCAGAAAGAGTCCCTTTGTCCCTGTCTTAGTACTCGGGTTCGAATTTAAATGCCTGTGTGATAACCCCTTTTTTTCTGTACACTACAATGCCATTCTCTCTCTGAAACAAACCTATAAACACACACACATGATTTCCTTACAATGTTTAGAACAGAATTATTAATATCATAAATCTAAGGAAATTATACACCTAAATAAAAAATAAAACAGCCAAAAGAAAACCTTTCCTGACTTTTTAAAAGCATAGTTTTAAAGTTAAAAAAAAAAAAAAAAAGATAATTTATGCCAACCAGCTAGATGCTCCCAAAGGGTAAAATCTGTCTGATATTCCTATCAAGTTCCCACCACACAGACACACATACACACACACACACACACACACACACACACACAGGATGTCCCAGAGACAGGAAACCCAGAACTTCCCAACACATAACTTGATTAGTGAGGATGACTGTTTCATTATGTATGTGTATGCGTTTTGTGTGTGTGTGTGTGTGTGTGTGTGTGTTCCTAGGGTCAGTGCAGACACACTAGAGCTCTTTGTGTGTCTCATGGAGCTCTTTGAGGTTTCTGAGTGCCAGAGAGTATGTATGTCTGTGTCTAAAGCTTGTCCCGTTCCCCTGTTCCGTGTGTTCAATGCTGCTTTGTGTGGCCTGTTCGTGCACGATCTCGTGCCGCTGCTCACAACAGCCTTATGTAAGAGCACGCAAACAGGGCAGGGGGTGTTTTTGTTATTGTGCTATTTAAATTATTGTGAAATCCGGTATGCAAGTGGATTTTTGTGTCACTTCACTGCTTTGAGTTCAGTTCCTAGTCCTTTTTGTGTTTTATAGGGTTTACAGCTTCATATGGACTTTGTTTCAGCTTACCTTACAGTGTGGACTGATGGAGAGAGAGCGGAGGCTTCTGCGTGCATAATACAAATTGCATTAAGAAGAAATTTGCCAAATTTGCTACCAGCAGCTTGACTCAAGCAAGTTTTTATGATTAAAATTCATGAACCTTCCTGAAAAAAATTCCAAAAATTGACATTACTACCGTAACACCTACATCACAAATTATATGTACAGGTTGTTCAGTTTCTTGATTTATCCACTGACTTCACTCCACTTTCAAAACCTGAATAAAATCAGCCTACATTCCACTGAGAATGAGCATGAGCAACAAATTTCTTATATTTAGCACATCTCACTGATGAACTTCCCCATTAGCGTCATTTATAAATGATGTCAAAACAATAAAGCTATTGATCACATGACACAACAAGAAGCTGCTCTTAATGCCTTGTAGATCCATCTATCTTTTTAGTCTAACTATCCTTTTATCCATCCAGCTATCCATCTGTTCATCTATCATTTTGTCCATTGATCCATCCATCTTTCAGTCCATCCATCCATCCAACATAACTATTCTCCTATCCGTCCATCCATCCATCCATCCCTCTTTCAGTCTAACTATCCCACTGTCCATTCTTACTTCCATCCATCCATCCATCCATCGGTCTACCTATCCTTCTGTCCATCCATCGGTCTACCTATCCTTCTGTCCATCCATCCATCCATCCATCCATCCATCGGTCTACCTATCCTTCTGTCCATTCATCCATCTATCCATCTTTCAGTCTAACTATCTTCCTGTCCTTCCTTCATTCCATTCATTCGTCTTTCATTCTAACTATCCTTCTGTCCATCCATCCATATTTCAGTCTGTCCAAATACTCTTCTGTTCATCCATCTGTCTATTAATATGTTCATCCATCCATCATTGCACCTATACTTTTGACCACCTGCCTGCCCATTTATCCATCAGTCCATCTCTTCATCATCCATCCATTTTTCAGTCTAGCTATCTATTCTTCTGACCCCCTGAAATCTTTTATAAGATGTGTAAGCTGGGAGCTTTAGTACCTCCAGGAGATGAGTGTGATGAAATTATGAGTGATGAGATTACGCTCTGATCTTTAGATGCCCGCAGGGTGAATTCTCAGAAAATCTGAACTGCCTTCAACTTCAACAGCTACAGAGACTGAACAGCTGATGGAGGACTTCTTTCCTTCTGACACATCCTCCTCAACAAACTGTACTATTCCAGAATACTCTACTGATATACCAGGGAATGAATGGATGGATGGATGGATGGATAGACAGATAGACAGACAGATAGATAAATAGATAGATAGATAGAGAGATAGAGCTTTTGTAACGTGATGCTATGACTCCATTGATAGTAATAGTTTAAAGCTGCTCTCCATCTGCAGCTGTTGGTTTGCATGTCAGAGCTGAGGAATGATCATAAAACTAAACACGCAGTGCTCATCCGATCAGCGCAGCTGCATCAACACCTCTGTGTGTTTATTCACTCGAGCAAAGTTTAGCTTGCTACCATGGAAACTACAAACTTCATTCAATATTCATGAAACATCAGCATGCATAATGGAGAAAACACATCGTCAAAACCTGAGTGCTTTCTGTTAAAGATCCAGAACCTAACCAGGATGAACCAAATGCTGCACGGCGAGTGCGCATGCACATGCACACACAGAGAAAGAGAGCACAAAGAATTGTGATGAAATTTGTTGTGAATGAAGGCATAAAAACGACTGACATTTACAGAAGACTTCAAACACAGTACGGTGACGAGACTCTTCTCTGAGCCGCAGAAAAACATATGAATGGTGCAAGAAGGTCTTTCATGAATGATGATTGCAGCCGAGGTGGCTCGGAGCCCAATGAAGTCGTTCCCATGAACATTTACTGAGTGGAACGTCTGATTCTTTAGGCTAAATTGTCACCAACTTGCGGAAGAGGTGCGTCAGTCTGTGGGAACTTTACACACAATCACAATGAACACCACTTGCACATTGCAGGAACTCGGCTGGTAATCCTTACTAAATCTCACGTACAGTCCTGACCTTTCTTCAAACCATTTCCATTAAAGGAGTTCCTGGGGGGCCAGGGTTTCACACGCGAAGCAGGCACTTCATAGTAAAATGCTGGGATGAGTGCATTAGTGTAGTAGGGGATTATATAGAGAAATAAATGGGAGTTTTTACTTCATTTGAAGAAATTATGCTTTTTCAATGAATAAAATAGCAGAATGATGCTTTTATAACACAAAAAAGACCAATAAACAATTTTCATAAAATGTATTTCATCCACCTGTGTTGCATGTTTTGTGGCACAGAAACGAATCAACAGCAAGACGTTGTGATAGCCCCGCCCCCCAAGCATCATACCTGCAAGCTTGTGTGTGAATGCAAATCTTTTAATGCGTCATTATAGGATTATTATAAATTTATGTCTCATGTACATTTACAGACAAAGCCAGCTGTGCCTGAGAAAGAAAGAGAGAGAGCTGAAGTCAAAACACCTTCTGATTTTAAAGCATATACTCCTAATATGTGCATGACGTGTTTATTTTTATGACATTTCTGACATCAATTTTTTTTTCTATTTTTTTTTACAGTTATGAGCTTCAGAATTCCTGGCTCACATTGACCTCACACAACTCAAAAGCTCATATGGAATGCAAGTCATTTCGAAATGACTGTCAAGATGCTATATGATTGACAGCATAAAGCACGGCTCGTGAATGACCTCTAGAGTCCCAAAGGGCACGTGAGGATCCGTCATAGTAAAACACACACAGCGCTGACAGCGTGATGTTGATCTCCAGGTGACCCTTTGAACCTTAGAATCGCTTGGCATGATAATGAACATTGACTCTGCTGATGTCTTTTTTGACTGAGTCTATAAACTGAGTGTGTGTGTGTTAGTTTTCTATTACAACATTTTCATACACGGCAATACGATCACAAATTCACAACCGAACATAGTTTGAAGCCATGCGGTGTAGATCGGCCCCACCCATCGGTATGATGTAGCGAAAGATTCTTGTACATCATCTGCAAGCGGCTACTTGTACCTTAACCACAGGGCTTTATAACAGCTCTTTCATGCTTGATATTTCTCAGCTCTGGTTTCCCTGAAGCCTTTTCCAGAGAGACCCGTTTGCCGATTTGTGTAATTATAGAGTTCAGTCGTGTAACGTACTGTAGGTACGCCTAAACGTACGTGTTAAGAGTTGGAAAACCTTCCCATGTTCCTGTCTGGATGCTAGGACAACAATTTCATGACTGCTGATCAGACAGTTATTTCATAGTCTGTAATTTCTTATTTAATTCTTATTTTTAATTAATAATTAACAGCGTCTTCGTTGTTGGCGGCACGACGACTTAGTGGTTAGCACTGTCGCCTTGCACAGTCGAGGGTTCGATTCCTGCATCTGGTCTGTGTGCATGGAGTTTGCAGGTTTCTCCCCGTGCTTGGTGGGTTTCCTCTGGGTACTCCAGTTTCCTCCCACAGCCCAAAGACATGCAGGTGAGGTTAACTGGCGTTCCCAAATTGCCTGTAGTGTGTAAATGTAAATGTGTGTACAGTATGTGTGTGTGCCCTGCAGTGGATTGGCACCCTGTATGAGGGCCGTTCACGTCAAACCAGGACTTGTGATCAAATCCGTTGTGAATGAAGGTACAGAAGACTTCAAGCACAGTACCATTAGACTCTTAGCCACAGTAAAACATGAATGGTGCAAACTTGTCACCGACTTGTGGAAGAGACGCGACTTCCTTTGGGAACACACAACAATCATTCACCAACACCACTTTACGTTACCTGTAACTACAGTAGGAACGTTACAGGCACTCGACTGAGAGTTATTGCCTGGGAGTTCCACATACCCTGTACGGTCCTGACCTAACCCAAGCCATTTCCACATGTTAAAGGAGTTCCTGGGAGGCCAGGGTGTCAGACGTGAAGCAAGCAGTTTGATAATGGCTCTTGTGTACTGAGAAAACTTTCAACCTATATATAGTATGAATCCTTCTGTTTGTCCATTTCTAATTACAGAATATTTGACATTCGTGCCTTCTTATTTCATAAGTTTGCTTGACAAGTGCAAGTGTTTTATAATAATTTCCAAATTAAATCATGCAGATGGAGATATTTCTAAAAGCTAAAACTATTTTCAGAAATATGCATTTATGTGTGTATGCGTGAGCCAGAGTTAGTGTAGCAACAGTCCCAAAACAACATTTTGTCAGTCAGACAATAGGAAAAAATACAGGGGGAAATTTTGGTTCACAGATCTCTCCAGAATGAAAAAAAAATGCTTTCTCAGAATGGTTGGCATGAAACCACGAAGCTTTTTATGAGTGCCAATGGAACCCTGACCCTAGTGGGCACTGCTTGCAGATGAGCAGCGATTTGTTAAAGATGTGTCACTCTTTCAGTATGCCTCAAACATGATGTCATGGATTCAGCACGAAGTAAATTATTACAAAATACTCAAAAGTCATTGCCTTTTCTTAGTTGGTATTTTATGGGGTTTTTTTTGTGCTTGTGTTGGCCTAGTGATAAAAAGTGAAATATTTCTATAGGATTAATAAAAGGATATTGATAGTGACATTCAGTGTATGCTTTAATCATATGTCCAAATGCTGTTGTTTTTTTATGTGTGTGTCTGACGTACCATGGAGTCTCAGTGGTTAGAGGTCGGTGTCTGTTACCAGATGATTGAGAGTTCAAGTTCCAGGACCAGCAGGAGTCGAAGGCACTGAGTCTGCAGCTGGAAGAACACTAAGATTCCAACCACAGCTGGACTTGTTAGTAATTTCCCTTATCCCCTAATGATCCCTGGGTGCCTTTCCTATGGGAAGAGGGAAGTACTCTCTCTAAATAACTTCCTTTGAGTAAACATTATCAGGTTTTGGAGCAGGGACTGAACACTGCCCTTACTAACACTTTTCACGCTTTGGCCTTTTTCATTTAGTCTGTTTTTTCTAAGAGTTTTCCGTCCACTATAAATGAGGAAAATGTTGGAATCTGGGTCGGTACAAAGAGATACATGATTCATAACTCTTGAATTTATGCCATTTGTCTTCAGTTTCACAACACGTACATATAACATGCTTTCTCACACACCTAGCATCAGTAAAGCATGAAAAGAAAACACAAAATGTGACATTGCAACACTTTCCGTCACCTTCGGGGCATCAGTGTTTAAAGAATGGAAAATAAAACCTACATTTCTCCTTCACATTACAGCTGAACAGCATTTTCAGATTTACCTGGAGAGCCTTTAAAAAAAGAAAAAAAGTGTTTCAGTGTGTTCCAGCTTGTCCTAGCAAGCCGATATAATCAAATGCTGAAACGCTTCATCTTTTTTTCCATAGACATCAGGACGTTCCGAATAATCCAAAGTCTCTCATAATTTTGTTAAGTCAAGATATAAAGTTCATAAAAAGGACCAAATATATAGAGCATGAAATAAATGTAGAAAAATGATACTGGCATACACATGAACACACAAACAGTAGACGAGGACATTTTAACAAGACAAAAGATGACAAGTTGTTTGATTTTCCGCACATTATGGGTCTGTCTACATCAAGGTGATCTCCACTACAAGCCATAGAGAAATCAGTGCCTTGCTAAGTCAGCACATCTACGTATCTTCCCTTCCCTTCCCCACCCATCTTTCTTCTACTCCTTGCTCTTGTCTTCGTTTTTCCCATTCCGTTCCCATTCCATTTAGGTTTCTGGGGTAAAAAATATGTCATGATGATTTGTATACGGTCAGCTATATCATAAAAAACACTTGACCTGATCTTAAGCTCGACCCAACAACGCATCGAGTATTCTCTCTGTCAGATCTTACAATATCACATGCCAACAGAGGAAGAATAGTCTGTTAATGTGGCATGATGTATAACAAGAAAGCACAATTGATGATGGAAGTGGAATGGCTGCTTTATCATATCAGCAATCTGATCAGGGTTCGGGTGGAAATTGAACCCGGGCTTTCTGCATGGCAAATGAGAAACCTACCATTGAGCCACCAGTACCCATGGAAATATAACAGAATGAAATCCTTCTGATTACATGGATGCTGTTCGGAAAAGATGTGTGTTTATAGGCTCAAAGCATTTAATCAGATCGGGGCATTTTTTTGAAGTGCAAAGTGGTTCTGTTCGCTTGGATGCATGTTATCTGGTGGGAAATATAACAGGACTTGTTGTTGTTGTTGTTGTTAGTCTTTCAGGTGCTCCCATCAAGGGGTCGCCACCGTGGACCATCCGCTCCTCACTCAACTTGGCACAGGTTTTTATGCCAGATGCCCTTCCTGACACAACCCTCCCATTTTATCCACCCTTGGGACCGGCACTGCATCCATTGGCTGGGGTTTGGGGATTGGCTGGGAATTGAACCCGGGCCTTCCGGTGGCACAGGGGAGAACACTACCATTGAGCCACCAATACCCAAGGAAAATATAACAGAAGAAAAATGAATTTTTCTCCAAATTTGTAGTAAGATTGGGCTTTCCATCTGTTTTGTACAAATCCCGCCTTCTGCATTATGATGGGTGACAAGAATTCAGTCTTATCTGCGATTGGTTAGATGCTTTACTACATACAGTATGAAACGATGAGCCAATCAGTGCCTCTTCTTCTTAGCCAGAGATCCAAGATTTCCTTCACAGAAACTCGTCAAGTCAGTATGTTAGTCAGTAGAACAGCTTTATTCCAACATGAGAAAAAGTCTTACATGGCTAATATTAAACTAGCGAATAGATTATGAAACATTTACACCCCCCTCATTCTGATCAGCTCGGATCGAGTCAGACTGCTCCGACTGAGGTGTTTATACGATGCGTTGGGCTTTTATTATGATTATTGGTGGAATATTAGGGTCAGTGTAAATGCAGCTACTGAAGCAAAGCCAAGGGGTGTGACAAGAGAGAAAAGGGTTAAAGAGATATATAAATAAAAAGGGTTTTTTCATTTTTCATTTTTATTTAGCCTACATTGATTAGTTGCACATTTTGGAACGACATAAAAAGACATTTACTGAAAGGATTTCGAGGCAGCTGTTGCAGCAGCCAGCATGTATTTGTCTGAAAAGAATTTTTTTCAGCACTTTTTTCAGTTCATTAATTCTGTAGGTATTTACCAGGAATGGAACTTTTTTCTTGCAGTCAAACAACTTAATTTAAAAAACGGTTTCGGTTTCGCCAGTGTGTGTGTGTGTGTGTGTGTGTGTGTGTGTGTGTGTGTTTGTGTGGTTGCAGGAAGGAGTTTGGTTTGATTATGAAAACACTGAAATATTTTGAAAAGATGCAGAAATAGCAGTGCAGAGATTCATCCATCGTACTGTTGAGTCATTCCCTGCACTGTCAGCGTCTCCTTTTTCAGGACACGGTGTTCGTGCATGTGTGTGTGTGTGTGTGTTAAAAAGCACTCCTGAATCTGTGTATATGTCTACATCAAGGTGATCTCCACTACAAGACACAGAGACCTGCCAGAACACATTTATCCTCTCTACCCCACCTTTCTTTTTCGCTTCTCCTTGCTCTTTCCTTCACGTTTTTCTCATTCCTTTCCCATTCTTATTCCTTTTCTTATCCCTTCCTCTTTTATTTCTTGTCACAATTTCTGTCCTTCGTGGGTTGCATCAGTTCCATCTGCTGCTCTGTAGCCTGCGGCCTTCAGTACCATCACACTACTATCTGCTCCATTAAACACAAATTCTCCAAATGATTTTTTTCCCCTTGCCATCAACGAATGGATTCATCTGATTATAATGTGGAAATGAAAATGAAAGAGGAAAAGCTGGAAATTCTTCACATCCACACCTGAATGCAAATCAAGTGCAAATAATAATAAAAAGAAAATTCTTGAAATAAGTTAGTGTTTACTAATATGCACGTTCTAGAGATCATTTGTAAACATTTAAGGGTTTTACTGAAAAAAATGCAAATCTTTGCCTCAATGTACCTTAATATATAAATAGCAAATAGATTTACCTTACTATTAGAGATAATGGAATAAAAAAATCCAGTTATGTATCGTGATTCTTTTGTTTGTCAATTCATGCATCGCCACACTGATCCCAGAATAGATTTTTTAAATTCATTTTTTTATTTATATATGTTTGTATTTGATGTAAAATGTTGGCCTTCCACTATAATTCTACAGGTGGTGCACTCTAAACTATTCACACCTTGGCAGGCAGCGCAGCATCCTACGTAGTAGGAACAAATTGTTCGTGAAGTTTTTTAGAATTCAGAAATCTGATAAAAAGTTCATATCAAATCGCAATGTTTATAAAATTGTAATACTTAAAGAATTGCAAGACAAATTGCATACAATATGGGCACCAGGTCGTCCCTGGTGATTCCCATCACTATTTATTCCATTGATACATAAGTAGAATAAAAGCATTATTTAAAAGTTAAACCTGAAATCTTCCAATGAGTTTATAAGACGTTAATGTTATGG
Source organism: Leiocassis micropogon (assembly GCA_028565275.1). Taxonomy (NCBI): domain Eukaryota; kingdom Metazoa; phylum Chordata; class Actinopteri; order Siluriformes; family Bagridae; genus Leiocassis; species Leiocassis micropogon. Next base: position 5,626,999 of record JAOVVA010000033.1, read on the forward strand.
AAGTTATAGAATCATTTATCTATTATTTTTAAACATGGCAAGTATTTAAAAACCTACACTTAATTTGGAAAAAAAAAAGAAAAGAAAAACTAATACTTTTTTTGCAGGAAAATGTGTAAATATACTGTATATGATGCACATGCTTCATGAAGAAATATTCTCAAATACTGTACACAACACCTGAAAATCAAATATTTATGTAAATCAGAAACTTATTTTTCATCTTACAGTTATGCTTTAACAAGATCTTAAAAATAACAGGTTTGGCAAGGAAAGTGTTAAGTTTCAAGAATTTCTTCTTTTTTTTTTGTTGCAATGCTTGGCAAAGTTCTCTTTGCATTCCAAAACTCCGCTCTCTGTTGCACCCCAGACCCTTTAAATTGGGACAAAACCCAATGTTCTATCATGAAGAAATAAAAAAATTTTGTTCTCGGCGAGATTATAAAAAAGTTATTACAGGCATCATGAAATCTAATACTGTCTTGTTAGGGTTTTAGCATGGTGAACGCCAGGATGTTTGAGCAAGACTCATTTTCTCTGCTCTGCTCTCTCTCGCAGTCTCTCAGGAAAAGTAAATGTTTCATGAGCATGTTACATATTTCATCCTGATGCACCGTGTGAACATGGTGGAACACAGGCAGCTAATGTATTACACTCAGTAACAGACACGAGCATGCTGCCGTGAACTGAGAAATAAAAAGTAGTGAGGTCAAACCAGAAGGAAGACGCTTACACAGAAGCATGCACATACAGATCCACATAAGAGGGAATTCTGAGTCAAATTTAAAAAACCATGAGAGGAAACGAAAGGTGGAGGTCAAGAGAATCCTATCAGCTTAACCATGGCACACCGACGTCAGTCTTAGGGCGCGAAACAATTAAAAAGTTTCTTTATTCATTTACTCATTCGTTTTTGAAAAGCTCACTATCCGCTGGATCAGGATCAAACAAAGGACTATTATTATTATTATTGGCGGCACAGTGGCTTAGTGGTTAGCACTGTCGCCTCGCACCTCCAGGTCCTGGGTTTGATTCCCATGTTGTGTCTGTGTGCATGGAGTTTGCATGTTCACGCCGTGCTTGGTGGGTTTCCTCCGGTTTCCTCTCACAGTCCAAAGAGATGCAGATTAGGCTAATTGGCGTTCCCAAATTGCCTGTAGTGTGTGAATGTGTGTATGAATGTTGACCGGAGGTCCTACCACGGTTGTACAAAATGGGAATAAATACAGTGGTCTCCATGATCTCTGGTTGGACTATAGAGGCTCCTAAGATGGATGGATTATTATTATATAACATGAAATTTTTCCAAAACATTATCTCTAAAGTTTTCCACTAGCACCATAAGATTAATGCTGCTAACATGTAATGAAAGTCTATTTCACCCTAAAGCTTTGATATCTATGAAAACGAACTAATTTATCTCAAACGTTACTCAAACGGTACTCCAGTAGCGACCATTTTGGAAAGACTTGACATCAAAATACATGTGAAATAGCATATATTAGCATGAAATAGCTAAGTGTGAAAATCTACTATATCTGTGATCATTAATTTGAGGGCCAAATTTTCCTAGTTAGTTCCAAAAGATAAGATTTATCCTATCCAGCATGACCTGACAATTGCTGGTAATATACAACATAGCATTACGAATCAAACAGACATAGGTAAAAGTATGTAAAAGACATTCTGGTATCTGTTAGCCAAATGAGCTTGGACTCAGAGTATAAAAACACTGATAGGACAAATGTTGCTCTATTAATGATCTTTAAAGAAAAATAGTCGACTGGTTCCAAAGTCTCAGCAGTATCATAAATACAGCAAAGTTGCATTCTGGGACTTTGAATCTAACGTTTGCTGTTTGCAATACATCTACGCTGGATTTCTCACCAATAATTCTCCTATAAAATGCTATTGTAAGTGCTTATCACTATGTCTGCTTAAAATTAACATTAGCTGAATTATCACCAAAATACATCATAATTACTTCAATATATTTCATAATTCAGCATTTTTTCATTTAAACTCAGATTAGAAAATGTACTCTCCACAAGAACCTGGGCAAAAAAAAGGACGTTTCAAAAGCAACTGAGCTTTTTCTTATGATCATAGATTAGTTCCAAGAGGAAAACTCAGAACACGCACCAAGGGCGTCATGACTTTAAGTCATTACTTTGCTGATCTCAGGCCTTCACAGCTCTCCTGGGATAGTATTTAAAACTCAACATATAAAACATTACAGAGGGTAAGCATGGCCGCGACTTTTGCCGTAGCCCCTAATAAATCACTGTAGTTTGCATATTTCTGTGGTAATATATAACCTGCTGAGAGAGAGAGAGAGAAAGAGAGAGTGAGAGATGAAAGACGTCATGTCAGCGTTTCTGTGGACACCACGGCACTGAAGAACAGCTTTTGCGTCCCCACATGCCCGTCTATCACCAGTGAAGATGTGTGTTTTTGTCTGTGTGTTTTCCCGCCACTTTCATCTAAGCGACAACTTGAGTCTCATAAACCAATTTCACGCATGAGGTAACTCAAAGAGCTACTCTAGCATACATAATTACCCAGCACACACACACACACACACACAGAAATTCTTGCACCCAGGCCTTATAAACACTTGTGCATGCGCCTGAACACACACACACAAAGAATAATAACATTTAATATGTGACAGCATATGAATAAGGTAGAGTAATGAGTGCACTTTGAATCATTTAATGGTTAAATGATGTAGTACAGAAATGTCACTCAGTCTTCATTGCGGGTTTAACAGTCCTTCAAGTTTTTGGTGTCTCTACAAAGAGAAGAACATCGAAATAACCTGCTGCAAATTGAATTCGAATATGTGTGTTTGATGGAAAATTACACAACACAACACACTATAAACAGCAGTTCCTCAAATGACCACTAGGCTGCAAAATGTGAGTCAATCCACATGGACATTAATGTTAAAAAGTCCAATACAGCCTGGTACAAAAAAAAAAAAAAACGGTTTTGTTTTCCAAAGCTAGATTCCCCATTAATGACAACTGTACAGGGTGAATTTTTATGTAACTCTTCTGTTTAGCCACAAAATTATGCATGATTGGGGCGTGGCTAATTTGACTGACAGCTGCAGTCCAGGTGTTAAACAGCTAGCTGTCTGCTATGCATCACTTCAGCTAACCAGCTAACTGAAATCGTTGTAGTTTAAATTAGGAGTTGACACACGATGATATGTAGGGTATGGTTGATAAGTCTAATAAAATCTGAATTTTAGCTAAGCTAAAGCTTAGCTAGCTAGCTTTGCCCATTCATGAATTAACCATAGTTTAGGTAGAGTCAGGTCCCGCCAGAATGGCGATGACCAGAGCTCCCACAGAGTTTCAAAACCTCTCTTCAGAAACTATATTGTGATATATATATATATATATATTTTTTTTTTTTGTCTATATTTTTATATGCAAATGACTTCATCATATGTAATCAGAAGTCATTTACTTTTTTAAAGTTGCTATTGGATATTGTCAGATCCAACAAACAGATATCATGCCCTTGTACTGTTTCGTGTTACATCATGTTCCTTAAAAAACACATAATTACATGTTTGCACTATTAAAGGAGTTCCTGGGGGGCCAGCGTTTCAGACGTGAAGTCCGATAAGGGCTCTGGCATCCTGGAAAAAGTCTCTCCACTGATGGTATCCAAGCACTAGTGAATCGCTAGTGAAATGCTAAGTGCATTAGTGTAGAAGGGAATTATATTAAGAAATAAAGGTAGTTTTTCTCTGTCATAGGTCCTGGGTTAACTTGAACTCATATAGCCTCATATAGCTATTCTCTGGTTCGATTTTCATATAGAATGGAAACAAATGTTATTTAAGCAAAAACGCTGAAATATATGACGTTTACAAAAGGTTGACCAGAGGTGTGTATAAAAAAAAACTCAAATTTGGCTAATTCTGGTAATTGCAGAACATTAGATTTTGTTTATAAATAATATCTTTTACACCTAGTTCACATATTTTACATAATGAATAGTCATCAGAAATTAGATTAACAATGATAATCTGTACCTGTGTTTCTGTAAAGCCCTAAATGATCTCACTGAAATTCATTTCAGGGTTGGAGCGAATACTTACACAGTTCCAAATTTTTATGTGTTTTCCTTATAAAGAATTTGGCTAACTAGATTGATTTTTATGTACAGGAGATCGATAATGTACTGTATAATCCTGATTAAATTCATTTCACTTCCAAATGGGGGGGGGGTGAATACTTATGCATAACACTGTACAAGGAGCACACTGTCCATAAATAATCTGTGCAATCTCGAAATTGCTAAATTCTGATATAATTCTAAAATTATATGTAAACACGATTTCAATTGTCATCTATTTGACTATTTATTATTTATTTTAGTGCTGTATTTTTTATTTATTTATGCAAATGTCTTCTTGGAGAGATTACAGATCTGTGAGAGTCGTCACCTACAGTAACTGCATGACTTATTAGAAGACCGATCCCACACACACACACACACACACACACACAAAAGCACACATATATACACATCACAGCCTTTCCATTAATATTTTATGGGGATCTCAGCACATGGACACATGACACTGTTACTGCCTGGGATAATGTAGCCACCGGAGACTGAGTTTAATTATAAAACACGAAGAAGAAAAGAAACGTGATGATTTAACATCTCATAAAGTGAAAACAACACTGTGTATAAATCCTGGAGAGCATTAAACTCTGTATAAGTTATGTTTCTATAGACACCTTGCCATTGCAGTCTAGCTGTAATGCCGCTCAGGTTATGTGGTAATTCTCTTGCTGTTTTCCAGTAAGGCAAACTGTTCTATAACACCTATTCTCTCCTCCCACGTCTGTTCTCGAGCATGTGAGGATGTGAGGACATGAGGACAGCCCTCTAGCAATCTCCCAGGCTTCACAATAGACACACAGCACCTACAGCAAACACACACATAAACACACACTCGTAGGCGCAAGCACCTGTGGTTTTTCCTGAGCAGGTACAGCTTAAAAGGCAAGCCGGCTCTTGTGTAACTAGGGGTATTAATGATAGACAAACTCTTGTGTAAGGATTAGGGGAGGGACACGCTGACGTTCGTGCTTGTTTTTGTGGTTTCCAATAAAGAGGGTATTGATTAAGTCATCGGAGAGGACGCTGTTTTTTCAGAGCACTTTTGAGATTACAAAAGAAAAATCAGTCTTATTTATTCGCTAATGACACTTTTGATCTCTTTGTCAGTAAAATGGTAAATATGTAATGACAGAATTATAATCTTACACGCTAACAGTAAAAGTCTCGGCATGAGCAAGAAATGAGGAAACATCTTAGCACAGCTGTCCTCATGTGTTCTTGTTGTTGTTGGTTTTTTTCAAACATTGGATCAATAAGCACTTTCTCATTTATAGTGTCCATGCACCATCAGACTACATTGTAACCTATAATGATAGCTGGTATTATTTATATATGAAAGAATCAATAAAACTGGTTTACATTTGTGGATGTCCAGAAAAAATATAGAGCCTGTAGACTTTAAACTACTTTTCTTTATTTTCTTTTTTTTTTTTTAAACAGATAAATTTACTTATACCGTACATACAGATATGGCTGATGGAAAGAAGATTGAAAACGCTGCCTTAAATGGACATGTCCATAAAAAGGATGATGATTGGTCACATATATTGGACATCTATGAGCAGGAAATGTTTTGTTAATGGGTTGAGAGAGAGGACAGAGCGAGAGAGAGGTGCACTCTTTTCTCTTTCACCCTCTCATTATCACACTTGTCCACTTATCTGTCCCTCTGCCCATCTGTCTCATAATGACTACTGTCAGGTGTATCTCTCTGAGGGGAGGACAGATTCATGATTTCCTACTGAGACCACTTAAATAAAACAGAAGTGGGAATTTCAGACGCTGACACACCATCGCCAGAGAGAGAGAGAGAGAGAGAGAGAGAGAGACTAAGAAAGAAAGAGAAAGAGACAAATGGAGAGAAAAGGGGTAGTTAAAGATTTTTGGTTTGGATGTCTGGTCCTCAAGGTCAGCAGGACACAAACTCAAGATGTAGAAAGGAACTGCGAAAAATGTCGTCAAGTCGCAGACTCCCTCTTGTAGTTTCCGTATTTCCCCTTTCATTATCATATATTAATTTTAGTCCCTCTCTTTGCGTCTGCTCCCTTCTCTAAGTGTATATGTACTGTAGTGTGTCCTGTCAAAGAAAACGAGGCCTCTGGGGACCTGTCAATCAACTCTCCAGGCATTCTATATTGGAGAATTACAATACCACTATGCTGCAGGCACACACGTACGCACACAAAAGGTTACTGGGTAATAAGCAATAAACAAGAGGTATGAGTACAACCCAAATCTCCACTAACCCCCACTGTTACACACAAATCAGGGTCCTGAGGGTAATGAAATGGTTCCTCGAGACAGCAGTGAAAACCCCCACCCCTTACCTCCATCCTATATGTCCCACTCCGGGACAGCCAGCCAAATAAGCTCCAAACTGGCAGATATTCCCATAGCATGGGGCCATTTGAAGAAATAAAAACAACCCCAATGTTTCTCATATATGAATTTGGTATTTTTTGGTATTTTGGCCATCAGGCATATGTGGCGATGGATAACCCCCGCCCCCCCAACCCTGGTGGTATTAACCGTATTTCTGTGGCAGCTACTTAAGGTTCGGGTTGTCAGCTTGACGCCAAATTTTCAGTCACACTACAGGCAATTTGAAAACGTCAATTATCTTAACCTGCATGTTTTTGGATTGTAGGAGGAAACCGGAGTACCTGGAGGAAACCCACCAAGCACGGGAGAACATGCAAACTCCATGCACACAGAGCCGAGGCAGGAATCGAACCCCAACCCTGGAGATGCAGGCGACAGTGCTAACCACTAAGCCACCGTGTCGCCAATATATGAATAACCTATTAGTATTATTTAAATAAATATTTAATTTCACTTTTATAAGTGTTTTGATAACACCTTAAACCTGACACATGATTAAATATAGGTAAATGCGCAACACTTGCAATATATTGTACCTTATGAAGATTAAACATTAGAATGGGGACAAAGTGTCATCTCAGAGACTTTGACTCAGGTATGGTTGTTGGTGGCAAATGTTGAGATTGGTTTTATTATTTCATAAACTGTTGAATTCTTCTTTTTTATACACATCCCTAGATGGCGCCTGGATGACCAGAGAGGTCGGAGGACTCGTTCAAGTTGAAGGAAAGGCTGTGCTAGTTCAAGTACTCTTTACAACCATGGTGAGCAGAAACACACTGCTCATTTAAATACATGTCTAAATTTGCACCCTGGTCACGTTTCCTCAAAAGTCACAATGGGATTCTTGATACAGCAGACCTAGTAATATTCATCTATCACTATCAACACGGCATGCATTGATGTAAACGGATAAGCCTGCACAAGATTATGATGTACTTATCTAATTATGATGTTATGAATAGTGGGATGAATCTACCGATCAGGATACTGTAGGAAGTGATCGTTTAAAAGCTGTAAAGCTGTAACGTAGTTTTCCACCCAAATGGCAAATTTTATTACCTTCAAATTTTATGGTTAGTGTAGAGTTTTACAACTGCCTAGGTGGGATTCCTCAGTGTGATCTGGCAACCCTGGCTGTGACCTAATCCCATACATTATTAGAAAGTGCTGCAACGAAGAACAGTTTTATTGGACTCTTGAGCAAAAGAAAGCACAAACATATCTGTAAATTGACATGGCCTTATACTTTATTTATTACATGACGTACTGTAGAATCATGCAGGTACGCCAAATATCGCAGAAGGACCATGGCTCTCTATAAGATGTTTCACGTCTTGTGTACAGTGTGTGGTGAGAAGGAGCTTCGTACTTCCTTCCAGGTTTCCAGCTATGCACCTGAGATTAATTATTGGGTGTAGCTTGGGGGAGTATAAAAGGGTGCGGCAAGATCAACCAGGTGTGGCGCTAATTCACCCCCAGGTGGCGCTTCCGGAAGTGTGTCG
>JAOVVA010000033.1:5638847-5643847 GCA_028565275.1 Leiocassis micropogon
TCATTCTCGCTGATACTCTTTTATCGCACAACACACCTGACACTTTTCTCCACCCATTCCAACCTGCCTGTACTCGCCTCTTCACCTCCTTTGAACACTCTCCGGAGTGGGTCGCACTTCACATTATGGTTAATAAACTTAACAATAAATAATAAATCGCTTTCCAATTTAGCGCCCCTAGTGAATGCTGCTGACACTGTAGATCCCTCCATTCATCTAGGAACCTCTGAAGTCCAACTGGGGATCATGGAGGTCAATAATGATTACCATTGTACTTCTTCCAATTTTACGACTATAGTAGGACCCCTGTTCAACATTCCCACGCACATTCACACACTGCGAGCAATTAGCTTAACCTACATGTCTTTGGACTGTGGGAGGAAACCGAAGTGCCCTTAGAAAACCCAACAAGCACAGGGAGAACATGCAAACTCCATGCACACAGACCCGAGGCGCTAGGGGTGCTGAAATAAAAACTCGATTTTCAAATCCATGACCCCATTGGTGACCATGTTGGATTTAACTTTGCACATGGGATGCTAAACTGGTTCTAACATTCCAGTTTATCAATAAGCCAAGATGAGATCAAAGATGGGGGCCATCCCTATCTTCCCAGAGCCCTATGTTCCCAGGGTCCTATGCTCCCCTGATTTGTATGGAAGCATAAAAAAGGTTCATATGTTTCCAGAGCCCTATGTTCCCCAGTTCTAGGGTCCTACGTTCCCAAAGCCCTACAGTATGTTCCCCAGGTCTAGGGTCCTATGTCCCCAGTGTCTTTCCACAGCTCTCTATTTGTATGATCAAATTCTTTCTCAAGCTCACCAAAACCACATAAAATAATAACCTTTAGTTCTGTTGTATTTAAAAAGTTTTTAAGCTTTGTTCCAGTAAAATAAACTGGATATTTCTGGAAATATTTTATCTTAAAATGGGTCACATTTGTTTTGAACAGAAAAGGGATAATGTGTGTTACCATAAAAAATTACCTAGGGAACATAGGACCCTTGGAACATAGGCACGCTCTCCAAGATAGCTTTGCAGACGGCAATGTTGTTTATTTCTGGCTAATTTGCATTTGTGTTTAATGATAATTGTTACTTACAGTACAGTATGTACAATATACTGTGAGCTACTTGTCAAACCAAAGACAAAATACTTTGCATGTCTAAACAAACTCTGCCATTAAAGCCTAAAGCCACATTAATTAATGTAATAAATATAAACTTCTAATTATTAAAATATAAAATTGTAATTAGTAATATTTCCTTACTTTGCTGGCAAAACTATAACTTATTATCTAATTTTAACCATGGAGTCATCTACAGTACATGTACATGTATCAGTGTTGTGAACTGGTTTACTTTGTCATTATCAGTATTTACTAATTAATTACTCCTGAACTTAAGGAATAGCAATAGTAATTCAAATATAATAATTAAATAATTAAACTTAAACCTTTGTGGTAACTTGTCCTCACAGCCATACCAGCCAATCTGTAATGACTGATTCTTATACAAATACAAATGGTAAAGACATTATTACTTTATCATTAATTAAGGCTTTTGGAACAACAAAGTGAGGACAGTTTATGACAGTAATACATATACAGTACATCATAATTTGGTCAATCACTGACTTATCGTCTCTACTGCTTTACCATTTATACAGGGTCACGGGTTGGCCTGGAGCCTATCCAAGGAGACTTTGGGCACGAGGCAGGGTACACCCTGGATGGGGGTGCCAATTCATGGCACACACATACACACATGCTCATTCACAAAATACAGGCAATTTGGGAACTTATCTGCATAATTAGCCTTATCTGCATGTCTTTTGTCTGTGGGAGGAAACCAAAGTACCCGGAGGAAACCCACCGAGCATGCAAACACCATAATAATAACAATCAGACCAGAGGCGGGAATCGAACCCGGACCCTAGAGGTGCAATTTATTTAACATAGCAGTGTATTAAAGTAATTAGAAATGATTAAAGAATTGCTATAGTAATATTTGATTGCTCACTGCTAAGTTAGACAAAACTTAAACATTACCCTCAACATCACCCAGCCCTACTTTGATTAAGTAGAGCATCCTGTATGCACCTCCGTGAACAAGTAACTGTACAATGTATTAGAGCAAGTGCACTGACACTATATATACTTGATTTGCATTACAGCCGGAACTACTGTCAGAGATACTCTTATAGAAAAAAGTCACCTGAACAATCATAATAATGAATTCAATATCGCTGTGATATAATAAAGTTGATGGTTCATCCTAAATGTGAACGAATTCCCATAAAACACATACACAATTGGTAAGACAAACAAAAGCAGTGATTTCTGAACGCTACTGGAGACAATTAGGATGAAGACAAAGGCAACACGACACCACCAATCAGTTTACAACCTCCTTAACGTGTAGCGTCTCTCTCAGCCTCCCCCCAACACACCACTTCTGCGCATCCTTCATGCCCTCTGTACATGTAATCCCTAGAGTTCCTGTCACATGACCTCATAAACACTTCCTGATGGCCGCCCTCTCGTGCCCCCGCTGTCTGGCCACGCTCTCTAATCTGGTCAAATATTCATCACTGTAACAATGACAGCTGGGAGATCGAGTACCCCAGTCCTGCATCCAATATGGCTACCACCTGCCAGTAGCTATGCTTCACTAGTTCTGGCTGAGAGAGAGGGAGAGAGTGAAGGATGGGGATCGGAGGACATAATTGGGATTATTTGGTAATTTAATCGGCCGATGTTTTCGGGGTTCACGAGGGATTTGCAGCTTGGTCTGTTGTTTGACCTGGGACATCATGCCAGCTGTATCAGTGTTAATTAACAGAGAGGGGAAAAGGACCAGAGAGAGAGAGAGAGAGAGAGAGAGAGAGGGGTGGTAGACTGTACCCCAGGTTGCCGTACTAGGGGAGTGAGCCTGGCTCTGCCTATGTCTGAGTTAATGGGTCCATCTGCTAGCATAAGCATAGACAGCTGTAAAACAGCTCACCATGGAAACTCACACACTAATGATGTTCAAGTCCACACACACATACACACACATGATTTCATCGACGTGTCTGAGTAGACAGCCTCAGATGCAGCAATGACTGAAAAAGATTGAGACACTCTGACATCCTTAATCTCAAATAACAACTACCTTTAATCACACACACACACACACACACACACACACACACACACACACACACACACACACACACACACACACACACAGACACACACACACACACATACACACACACCATTATCTCACAAGCCCTGACCCTTATAATCCTTGATAACATATATCGATCTACACTAAGACTAAAGGACTGAAATCAAACTCCATCTACTCTACACACTCCAGCTTGTTCATTTACGTTTCTGTGTGTTTACCTCATATGAGTCAATATTGTAAAAAAAAAAATAATTGCCTTTTTTTGTCTTCATTAGCTGAAGGGTGCTAAATTGTTCACATCTGCTGAAACCTGTTTTCATTCCCAGAGGCCCTTAACTGAAGACTTATATTATATGGACATATGCTGACACGAGAGAGAGGACGTGAAAGCAGCTCTGTGTCTTATGCTGGGGTAAACTCTGCACGGAAAAAGCTGTCTCAGCACCATGATGTCGGAGAGGACTCAGACGTGTGCTCACATACAGGTGGATTCTCAGCAGGAGGCACTTATGGGGACGTTGTTACTCCGATTTAAAAACTTTTCAGGTTTGTCGGTGTTGTCTGTCAAATAGGTTCAGAACTACGAGCGATACTTCTTTGTCTACAGCAATCGCTGTAGAAACATCTCCACGATCTAAGAACAAAAAGGGTACTGAGTGCATCTTTTCTTTGTCGCCAATTGTGGACCTTTTATAACTTCATTATACTGTATATAATTTATCTTGAAAGGTGTTAGTAGTTTATCTATTTATATACCAGAAATTAATTTAATGAACTGCAAAGAATGACGATTCAATTATTTGTCATATGTACATGTACAAATGATGTGCATATCCGAGTTAGGAAGCTGGGGTCAGAGTGCAGCCAGGTCAGCCAGGATACAGCACCCCAAAGCAGATATGGTATATAAGCAGATAAGAGCCTTGCCCAGGGGCTCAACAGTGGAAGCCCGGTGGTTCTGGGGTTTAAACCATCCGATAAGTAAACCCTAGCCTTAAGAGACCACTTGAGAGAACCTACATTTGAACGAAAATTCCGTTATGTACTAATTAATGCAGTTTAACAGGGCAAATTATTGAGAGGGTTGCCAAAGCAATATTTTAAATAAGCTCTTAACCAAGTATCATCGCTAGAAAGGACTTTAGGTGATCTTCAAGACAATAAGATATATATAATACATAATGTAATATATTATTATTATTAATATTATTATTACATAATATAATTCTTTAGTGTGGCAATTCTTTATCCCCACACTGACTCTAAAATCCAAAATGCCACAGATTAAAAAATTTATGAAACATATGAGATATATATTTCATATTTTATCGTTTCACAATAATCGTTCAAAGTGGATTTAACTAAGTGAGAGAGAGAGGTCGATAACCTTAAGTGAAAAAACAGAAAAGGGTACATCACTATTCCTGATAAATAACTTAAATCACTAAGTTAAATCACTACTTCTAAAAAACAACAGTTAAATAAAATTTAAACAAATACAACAACAAAATTATTTAACTAAGCTTCTAACACAACTAACTAACACATACTATTCTATTAATCCTTTAAAGGACATGTAATACACAACATCATATTACATTTTTTGTGAATACATGGAAACACTTAAACAACAATCACAGCATCTCTTGTAATGAGCACTATAGTGAATAAATTGAATATCAAGTAACTCAGTCAAGATTCAAGTGATCAGTCCTTCGTATAAGAGCGGTATCATCATACCATCAGTGTCCCTGAGATGACCAGCGGCCGATGCGCTTCCCTTTCTCACATATGCTTGCACATGGTGCTTGTATGTTGAGTCTG
>JAOVVA010000033.1:5648847-5651376 GCA_028565275.1 Leiocassis micropogon
TGAGTTTGTTCTGCAGGAAGGACAGTTGAGATAAATCTAGAAAAAAAAAACTGCCGTGATCTCTTCTGTTAGTTATTTCGGGTTGAAGGAGAAATGTGTGTAAGTCATTTCTATTCATATTTATTTTGGGGCAGATGTGGCTCAGGAGTTAGCATCCGATAAGTTTAAATCCTACAGCAAGGACATTTACCACGGCCTGCTGAATGTGGTATGAATGTGGCATGCTTGTTGTTGTTTTTATAATCATCAGCTGTTCTCTGGTTCCTGTTCTTGGTGGACAGGAGTGGAACATGAACATGGTTTTCTGCTATTCTAGTCTATCTACTCAAATGTTCTATGTGCTGTGTGTTCTGAGATGCTTTTCTGCACACCAGTATTGTAAAGAGTGTTTATTCGAGTTGCTGCTCAGGTTCTTTTAACTTGAATCAATCTGGTCATTCTCTCAGCTCATTTCTTTTCCCACACTATTCTGTGTAAAATATCCAGACTGCTTTGTATGTAAACCAACGGTTTATAAAAGCCCATCTGGCACCAACAACCCTCATTTCCCCAAATCTGGATTTTAATGTGAATATTAACTGAAGATTTTGACTTATTAAGGCTATTAAGGTGTTCCTATTACAGTTTTAATAATGTTAGATATAAAAGTGCTCAAGCTTATGTATGAATATGTACTTCACTGAGATGTGAAATGAACTGTAGTTAATTTCATGACTATTATATCAAAATCTTTTCATTCCCCTCAATCATGCATCTCAAACTTTGTTCTCACTTTACATATTATCACAAGTTTCCACTACGAACCCTGGTTCTCTGTCTCTCCCTGTCTCTCATACTTTCACACTTTGGTGCTATCTCTTCTAATCATTGTATCAGTCACCATGGCAACAGCAGGTTCTCTGAGCATCCAGCTTCTCCATGTTAAGTGCACAGCAACAGTCCTTCTCAAGTATCCAGGCTCACTCCAGTGTAGAGCTTCCCATAAACATGAACAGAGTATAGGCCTGAAATTCCCTTTAACAGGTCTACATCGATATAGTGTATATGTATTTGTATGTGTGTGCGTGGGGTAGGTGGAGGGGAGGGGGGCGCGGATGAGGGTTGATGTCAAAAAAGATGTACTAATACACTTGCTCGCTATTAGTCTATGATTGTGTGTGAATGAATGAGATGTACACAATTTTTTTTTTTGCAAACTTGCAAAGTCATCCCTTTTGAACAGACACAATAGCAACACACAATTACTTGAAATTTACCCTTAAGGTTCCTTAAATTTTTACCTTTAAGTTTCATATTTCAGCATGTTAAAGCTAGTGACTGGCTAGCATCAAGGCTAGCTGTCTAAATCAGTTATCACAGATTCCTGGTTTAGCCCAGAGGAGTGTAATTTGCTTTAAATAGATCAGCGAAAGGCTTTAATTAGAATGTAAAGAACACTATTAGCCCTGGCAGTGTTTATGGATGTGCCAAGCTTACACACCAGGGTGGCGCAAGACCCATAATACCCATAATCATCAATTAGTTAGGATTAATACTGCGAGCCCAGAGGAAAGAACTAGGAGTTCAGGTGTTGATTCTGACCCAAAACAAAATGTGCATAATTTCTGCCCTACGTTAAACATAATTAGTCAAGCCAAAGTGTCCTTCTCCTGTACTGTTAAACACTGCTAACAAGCAAACAAAGCTTGCTAGCTTAGATTTATGGAAATTGCCTGCCTACATAATCGCACACTTGGGTCAAACGTAATGTTTGCTTCATAAATAGATTATACATTTTTAATATTATTTTCTTAAATTTGTTATAGCATTAAATGCTTGAGCTTTATTGAGCTAAGATATAAACCTCCATTAGTTACTAACAATTATTTGCATCAGGTCTAAAATCCAAGAAAGGTATCCTGCTAATCAATCCTGTTTGTTGCAACTAAATCACACTGGTCTACAACAAGTCTATTAATTATTAATTTCACAGCAAATAAATTTTTTTGCCTCACAGCTTACATGATAACCAAGCCAACGTGCTTTCTTTCTTTAGCATTACTCCAGAGTAATTAATAGTGTTGCTAACAAGCAAACAAAGCTTGCTAGCTTAGCCTTGAGGAAACAGCGTGCTTAAATTATCACACACTTTGCTCAAAAATTAATTTGGTTCAAAAGTAATATATACATTACAATATAAATTCCTACTGGTTACTACTAACAATGATATTAGATATTTTAGGTAGATATTCTGTACTAGCTCCTCTTTCTAGTGCTAAGCTAGAAGCTGTAAACCTCTATTAGTTGCTAGCATTATTAGCCTTGTTTCTGCAAAAATGTTTTGCAGGACTGCAAAAATGTCTTGGTGGATCAACTACTGTATGTTTCCTTACATTTGTGTATGAATCCTGTTTTTTTTTCTTCAAATAAACACATTAGACAATATTGTCTTAGTTTTATAGATGGAAGATTTTTTTAGATAATCTGTAAATATCACACGCACACAGAAATATGTAGTTGTGTGCATGTGTGTGTGTGTGTGTGTATAAT
>JAOVVA010000033.1:5652550-5662889 GCA_028565275.1 Leiocassis micropogon
TATATACACACACACACACACACGTGTGTGTGTTTTTGAAAGAGAGCGGGTTTCTCCATCACCATGGTAACTACAGCAAAGGCCATATCAAGAGTTATTCAATCATGTTTACGCTTTCGGATTAAATTACATTTCCGACCTAGTCAATGAAATTGAAAAATTAAGTATTTGATTTGATCTTTTTGAATCACTGCTCCCCACATGAAGAATAGGAATCAATAAGAAGGACCAAATCATGACACACACACATGACACACACACAACTTCAGTACCTTGAAAGTGTGTTAATGAGCTCTGAGGTCTGAGTTGGGGGAGTGTTGGTGCTATTGATTTTGGAGAATGTGTACTGGACTGGTTGCTGGTGATGTTTTGGCTGTAGGCTTGTATGTCTCTCTCTCTCTCTCTCTCTCTCTCTCTTTCTGTCTGTAGCTGTACATGTGATCAGCCATGGGATTTGGACCATGTCGACATTTTCAATCTAAAGTTCATTATCCAACAAACCCTGCAGAACACTGCACCACATTCTAACCTGTCCATCATACACTGCACTGCAGGCAAATAGCAATCTGCCAGCACACACTAGAGAAGGAGAGACATCAACATAATGATTCTGGGGGAAAAAAAACCCTCACCATCCTTTACTTTCATAAAATTGAAAAATAATTGATATTGTATATTCTTTTGTAAAGACAATTCTAAAATATAGTTGCAAGCAACGATGACGGGCCCAAGCACCCTGTGCCATCGCCACCCCGGGGGCATCGCACAACCTGTGTGTTATTTAAGTGTGTTAAGACCTCGAAAAAGCCATCACCACCCGATTGCACCGCACAAGTTTGTATGAGCTATGAGGCAAGATCTTCAAGATCTTCAAGATCTGCGCACTACAGTGCTTGGGCCCTAAATATTAAATGTGTTATTAATATCAATTAAGTTTAGCAATTGATATTTTTCTGGTTGTGTTTGTCGAAATTTAAAAAAGCTTAAGTAAATAAAAAAGCATTAAATAAACTTAAGTAAAACCTTCATAACCACTTGTATGCAAGTTATTTTGGCTACATACTATGTTTACATAGACTATATTTCCTCAATCAGATTGAAATATTGTAATTAAAGATTCTATCTTGACTGTTTACATGGATGCTGACCCGATATGATATGTGTTTACATGCTCAAAGTATTTTATCCATATACAGTATAACTATTCTGACAAACTCAAGAGTGGTTCTGCGAGCTTCAAAGAGTTTAATCTGCTGTAAATATAACAAGAAGGCGAAGAAGTATTTTTATCTAAATTTGAGGTTAGTTCAGACCACTCTCCGATAAATCTTGCCTTGTGCGTGATGATTGGTCACAAGAGTGACTCCATACCCAGTAAAGGCTGGTAGGGGAGATTTGTTAACATATACAGTAGTTTACCAATCAGCAATGGGAGCAAAATTTTCTTTCTGGAAGCTTGTCCATTTACTTAATGTTGCACCAAACATGCATAGGAAAAAAATATTTTTTTCTATTATTTATTCTATTTATTTATCTGTCTGGGGTTTAATTTGATCATTAGAGGAATATTAGGGTCCATTTAAACACACCTATATTAATTTTTTATATATATATACATTGTGTTTAACTTGACTTGTTTTGTGTTTTGCTATATTAATGTTGTAGCTATTTTAGTTTAATGTAGCCCTTAAAACTCAGAGCAATTAAGCCATTTTTGCTTTTCTGCTTTTTTAATAAACATATATAGTTCTCAAGATTGTGCAGTATAGACAACACAACATTTTTCAGCAGAACCTAGGCAATATGATGAATGAATATGAATTTTATTTCCTATTAACAAACTATACAAACATGACTGAGCAAAAAAAAAAAAGGTGGGTCACTTAGGCAAAGAAATAGTGCAAATGCACTATGTTTATTATTTTTATTGTTATTTTTGTAATAAGCAGTAATAAGCAAATTTTGTGAGTTCTTCATTTTTGCAACGTCATTCCCATATTCTGGTAGTGGTAAAATTTACCGTTATAGATATTATGATAACTCTTGTTCTCCCTGATATCTTGGAAAACCAAGGTCACAATTTGATGTTTGAAGCCTCATCGTTAACACACACTGGCAAGGCTTCCATATAAGCACATATGTTTTCGTTTTTTTTTTTTTATCGTCATGGACCTATGCTGCGTTGCTGCCATAGATCTATGCCGCTTGGATTTTAAGGGCTAAGAAAACGATATAGTCATTCGGTCACCAGGCAGGTGTGACATGGGAACTGTGACTACGTGTTTCATGGAAACAAGATTCAGAAATGTTTAACATGTAAGATAGCTGGGTAAATGTGAGCTAAACTAATAGTTTTAAAGGTTTACTTAACGTAAGGATGGTCAAATATTACACAAATGCTATTGATGGCCCACCCTGATAACTAAATAAACAGGGTTTTGTCATGCTTTATACTGTAAATAAAAAGGATATTATGATTTTAGAGGTTTGATTAGAGGAAACTGTTGGAGAAGTTGAATCTCTGAAGAGAAACGGTGTCATGTGCGCTAATCAGTAAAAGTGCAGGTAGAATTGACATTTGCATAATTTATGCTGTTAGCAAGGAGCCGTTTCGTCCACAAACCTTTTTTTTTTGTGGTTACATTCTATCCAGAAAAGTCAACCCTTAGACCATTAACATTAACAGTAATCTCATTAAGTTTAAATAACTGCTTGTTTGTTTTCCGAGCCTGCATTTTCTTTCCCCTGGGGCTTCTCATCTTGCCATCGCAGAATGGTTTATAACACTGGCACAGAATTGCTCCTCTGTTACTAGATGATATCTTTGTAGCCGAATGGAGTTGGAATGTGAGGCAGCGGAAATTGAAACTCCTTTAACATCTACTCTGTGTTAAAACTTGAATTCTATGGCAGCGCTGGATGAGATTTTTAGATGAGCCCTGTGCAGATAAATGAAAGAGCTTAACCTCTGTCAGAAAATGCTATACTGACATACAGATGATGAAGCAGATTAGATGGACAGATCAATAAAATATCAATAAAATCTACATAATCAGTAAAAGATGATAATCTACTGAAAGCAGTACTACAAGCAGCAAAGTCTGGCTTCTCAGTGTAAACATACTGCTCTTTACTTTGCTTCACCTATGTGACAGTGGGTGTGGTCAATGTGTCATTCTGATGAATATTAATAAGTAAGTTATTTTCTTTAGTGAACATTGCATGCAATAAGATTTGAATTAATATGTGATGATCTTCGGAACATGAAACATTTGCTTACCCAAACTTAAGAAAAGATAAATAAAATATATTTTATTATTAGAATCAGAATGAGCAAAAAAATGCCTTTATTACAGTGGTGCCGTGGCTAAGTGGTTAGCACTGTCACCTTGCACGTCCAGGTTCTGGGCTCGATTCGCGACCCGAGGTCTGTGTGTTTGGAGATTGCATGTTCTCTCTGTTCTTGTTCTTCTGTTCTGTTCCACAGTCCAACATGCTAATATTGTTAGCACCATGTTAGCAACATGCTAAAAGCATGCTAATGATGTGGCTAGATGGTGTGGCTTATTGGCATCATGATAAACGCGAAAGACTGATTGGTTGCCTGAGTTGAATGAGCCCTCCACCATGTCTCTATGACAATGGGATCCACAGTTAGGTTCAGTTTCAAGTTCCTATGGAAGTTACCATTATACTGTATATCAATGGGGCAAAATTTGGACACCTCTTGTGCCCCAGGAGTACAAATTATACCCTCGTGCAGGGTATGTTCTGACACAGCTTGTAAGCCTCTTCAAATGTGGTAAATTCAAACCACATACAAACTTAAATAATTATTTTGATTGTGTAAAGCTGCTTTGCGACAATGACAAATGTTAAAAGCGCTATACAAATAAAATTGAATTGAATTGAATTAAATTCGAAATTCCTCCCAAATTCTTGCTCTGTGCAAGAATCTAGAAGTTGGTCTCAATGTTAAGTCTAAAGGATATAGGAACCCCTTAGTAACACACTCGGAGGACAGCGATATCCACTCCTTCCGCTTGCGCGATCTCACAGACGCCCCTGTAGAGCCGTGATTAATGTGGGAGCACGAAGTACCTCTCATCCCTCCCCACTGAGAGAGCTCGGCCAATCAGCTCAGACCTTCGGCTGCGAGAGGTTACAGCATCACCCGGGAACCGAACCAGTGATCTCCGGATGATAGGGCGAGCACTTTACCAGTGCGCCACTCGGAGGCCCCAAGCATCCCGTTCCTGAATAAGCCCCACGATTTGACACTTCTTTCATGCCTCTACGACAAACAGTACGGGACTTGTTATGCGAAGCCTGTGTGATAATAATAGTAGTGCTACGCTTCGCAAGCACCACTAATTTACATCTAGGGAGAAGTAATAATCCATTCAACTAGTCATAGTAACTTAGAATTTGAGACCTTCGATTAGGACAAACCAAGGAAAACGCCCTCTCTAATCAGGAATTTGCAACTGCAAGTTCAGCAAGTGACACCAAATCAACATGACTGCTCAAAGCATAAATAATAAAGAAAGAGTATATTTTAACTTTAAATGGATTATACCATATATAAAAGATTTTGCTTCATATCATTTTTAACACTGATAATGAAGTTCTCTGTTTTGAGGAGGATAATACTGTATAGTTAGTTTAGAAGAACTTGGAGGCTTCCATGGATTTTGGACATTTTGTAGCATACGTACTGTAAATGTGACTTGTCACAACAAATCACTTATCGAGTAACACTTTGGGTGATTTGAGTTATGCATATTTTCAAAATCCTGGTTCAGTAACAATAATAATATTTTTGATATCAAATTTATTACTGCATAATTTGTTTGCTGAGATATGGTCGGTGCTAGTTTGTTTATGGGGAGCACCTCGGGAAAATCTGTCAAAATCCTATTTTTAGAGTATTTAAATAAGGATTCTGTGATGCTGTAAAAACAGGGAACCCTCAGGCTCATTTTGACACCAGGATTTCCTTGCTAGCAATATAAATAACTTCATAAGCAGCACAGTTTTAAAGTGAAAAAAGCTGCCTTTCTATAACAGCTGGAGTAAGCAGCTTGGATAGTGTTCATTAATGTGCTTTAAAATAATGTTTAGGATTAAATTTAACTTCTTTTGAAGGATCAGGAATATAGGGTATTTTAGATTGAACATTTGGTACATTTCCACTTCTACAAATTACTGGCCAAAGTGAAAGACCAACTTGTGCGATACTACTTGACTTGATATGGCGTTTAACAAATGCTTTAAAGGTTGAAAAAAATGTGATTATGAGTTCTGACTTAGTCGGTTGCAGCCTTAGAGTCACCAACCAATCTAACAGCATGTTGTTCAAGATCTGAGGACAGAGGAACCCAGATGGACAGACTGGGGACATATAAAACTTCATAGAAGACTTAAAATACATAGCAGAATTTACAAGAAAGGACAAACCCACCAGTTCTCACCAAAGCATGAAGAGAGGTGATTGGGCAGCATGGTGGCGTAGTGGTTACCACTGTCACCTTGCACCTCCAGGTTCCGGGTTTGATTCCCACTTGGTGTTCTCCCCGTGCTTGGTGGGTTTCTTCCGGGTACTCCGGTTTCCTCCCACAGTCCAAAGACATGCAGGTTAGGTAAATTGCTGTTCCCAAATTGTCCCAGGTGTTTGAATAATCATGTGTGTGTATGCGTATGTGTGTGTGCCCAGTGATGAATTGGCAGCCCGTCCAATGTGTACCCCGCCTTGTGCCCTAAGTCTCCTGGGATAGGCTTTAGACC
Organism: Leiocassis micropogon; assembly: GCA_028565275.1. Classification (NCBI taxonomy): domain Eukaryota; kingdom Metazoa; phylum Chordata; class Actinopteri; order Siluriformes; family Bagridae; genus Leiocassis; species Leiocassis micropogon. The sequence continues at coordinate 5,658,338 of JAOVVA010000033.1, forward strand.
CCCCCCTGCGACCCTGTATAAAGCGGTATAGACAATGAGTGAGTGAGTGACATTGGTAATTGGATGATGCTTGCATGAGTTGTTAAATTAGTAAATGATGTCACTTTAAGCAATGTTCTTCAAGCATTGTTCATGGTTTAGTGTATGCCTGTGTCTGTTCTCACAGAAGAACTAAATTGTTTGATCATTATGGTGTGGTTAAACACTAAGATGTAACCACACCACTTCTGCTGTGTCAACAAGTTATAAATGCTAGTTAATTAAGATGTAGTTAACTGGCTACTGAAGGATATAGAATGTCTTCAGTGCACAGTGCATAGTATATTCATAGATTCTAGAATTTAAATACAAGGAAAGATGTATGAATAATTATCTTCTTGGGTATTAAAAATACACATAGATTATTTCAATATTTGAAATTCAAATTCTCATGACTGCTTTAAATGACCCATCTTTCTCGCAGTTTGCATGAAGTCACACGCTGCGTTGTCTCCTAGCAACCATCATCAGGGACAACCCCCGCCTGGTTCAGCAGACAGCGTGTGGAGATGGCAGCGTCTGTGTTTCTTGTCTCATCAGGTCCTCTATTTTTGGACAGAGTGGACAGCAGGGGGACACTGGGAAAGAGGACAGCTCGATCTGGCTCTCATCCACGGTGTCCAGAGAGCCATTCCTTCTCCTCTGGCAGGCAATCAATAGCACACACAAACCAAGTGAGATGACGACGCCATGGCCTGCATATAATGTCCTGAATATAAAGAGGACGGAGGAGCTGATGGTCCCTGACCGACATAGTTCATTTCCTTTACTTTCTGCATCTGTGCCATGTATAATGAGCATCTCATAGGCAAACAGAACAGAGATGGTACGATATGAGATACGGTGTTCGTATTCTTTGCGCTCAGCTTCCATCTAGACTCAGGAACGTTAGATTAAAAGAACTCTCGTCCTATAACTCAGCATCATTACATATTTACAATTGGGTAATCAAGGAAGTCAGAAATAGAACTATTCTTTATTTAAAGAATTCTTCAGCAAAAGCACAATCTCCCTATGAAACTCTGGGGAATCCTTTTATTAACTATGATTTCTGAATATTCTAAATAGTTTAGAAAAAGTGCCATTTTTTCAAAAATCTATTCAAATTATTTGTTTAATTTATTAATGATTAAAAAGGATGGGATTTTTAAATAGAATAAAAATTAAATATAGATGTTCCTGGAAGAAAATAACAATTCAACAGTTACAATTATTTTTGTTTGTTTTTTTCTCCTGAAACCTTTTTCAGCACAGATAATTAATATCGATCTAATAATTTTTTTTTTTTACATTTTTGTTTATTAAATAATGATAATAATAATAATAATAATAATAATAATAATGGTCTTGGTGGTAAAGGAGGCTGGTGATAGTGTTGGTCTTGATGGAGGTCGGTGATGGTGGTGCCATTTAGATCTAAATATATTTAGATTTTTTTGCACCTAATCTGCATCCTGAGCAGTTTTACACAAGCACAATTTTGATTGATTGGACTATGATTAAAGAGCAGAATGAAGGAGGGTGGGGGAATGCTACATTGGCAAAATTCTATCAGTCCAAAACCTCTGTCCAAGAGCAACCCCGCACCCACCCTGGAGAGATGGCGTCTAAAGTCTCTACCCAACATATCATTTTTAAAGAACCATCTTTTTTTTTTACCATTGGGAAAGATTTGCCATCTTCAATTGAAAGCACTTTCCTCCTCAGCATCTATGATTCTATCATAACTCACACCACCATTATGTCATAAAACGTCTCCGACGTTATTACACACTCAGCACAAGCCGCTGGCAAAGCCGGGAACATCGGCGGCAGAAAGAGCGAGGACTGAATATGTGTCAGAATAATGAAAGATGATCTTCACAGAGCATGATACATCTAATGAAGATGGGGTGTGTGGAAGTGCTGGCAGTTGCTTTTTATCTGCGTATCCAGTATCCGTTATACTTTTATCTGCATATCCAGTCAGATTATGTATTCAAAACATTGCTTTTCTTCTTGACCTTATCATCTCTTCTGCACTGAGTCTATATTGGGTGTATAATGTGTGTGTTTTTCTGTTTGATGTGTTCTTTAGTTCTTGTCCCTCAGGGCAAGTGTAGATATGAAATGACCTTTGGAATCCAGGAGGGGGAAAAAAGAGGCTGATTGACCTGGTGAACTTTGGCCTTTTTGGTTTCAGTGTACCAGGGTTTCTGATGGCCAGTTTTTAATCTTATGGACAAATACACACATATGCACACACCAAAGGCTCATCTCTCTCTCTCTCTCTCTCTCTCCCTCTTTCTCTGTCTCTCCCCCTCTTTCTCTCTCCCTCTGTACTAGGGGGTGCCTTTGCTGTAGTTCAATATTACACATCCCAAATGGCCCTTTTTGCAAGGTGAATAGTAACCACAAGGATAAAATAGATGTTGCATGTGAATAATCTGAATAAAAAATGCACATAATGTTTTGTCCTTTACACGCAGCCTCCCGCTGTTAACCTCCCAGGCAGTGTGCAGCTGTGAGATAGCATACAAGCAGCACCTCCAGCTGGTCGTGCTCCATCAGATAAAATCATTACAGAGAAGGCTACTCACACACACACAAACACGCACACACACACAGAGTAACATATGTAAGTGGCTCATGTTTTTTTTGACCATGCGTATGTCATTATAAACACCATCACCACAATACTAACAAAAACACCACCATCACCAACCAACAATGCCAACACCACCAACAGAATCAAAACCACCATCACCATCACCATTCTCTAAACCAGCACCTGCACCCACCAACGTTACCACTAACACCACCCTATGTAGGTACTGTAGCTATTACCAGCAACACCATAATCACCACTTTCAACTCCAACACCATTCCCAAAACCACCACCACCATCACCAACACCATCAATACCTCAATCATCACCAACACCAACTTCAACACCATTCCCAATACTTCCACCATCACCAATAACACCAACACCATCTTCACTATCACCACCTCCAACTCCAACACATTCCCAAAACCTCCACCATCACCAACACCACTACCAACACCTTAATCACCACTTTAAATTCCAACACCATTTTCAAACCACTATCATCACCACTATTACCTCAGTCATCACCAACAACACCAACACCATCATCAACTCCAACACAATTCCCAAAACCACCACCACCATCACCAACACCACCAACACCTCAATCATCACCATCAGCAACTGCAACACCATTCCCAATACTTCCACCATCACCAACACCACTACCAACACCATCACCACCTCCAACTCCAACACATTCCCAAAACCTCCATCATCATCAACACCACTACCAACACCGTAATCACTACCTCCAACTCCAACACCATTCCCAAACCACCACCATCACTACCAATACCTCAATCATCACCAACAACACCAACATCATCACCTTATTATCACTTCATATTATTAATGAACAAAAATGTTTGTTTGTTTGACAATAAAATGTTGACGAAAAAATTCAGATGCAGGGGCAGCATTACTGGCTTAGTGGTTAGTCTTGCATCTTCAGTGCTTTTGGTTTGATTCCTGCCTTGGGTTTGTGTGCATACAGTTTGCATGTTCTTCCTGTGCTTAGTGGGTTTCCTTCTACAGTCCAAATACATGCAGATTAGTTTAATTGCCATTTCAAAATTGCCTGTAGCGTGAGAATGTGAAAATTGCTTGCATATGTGTGTATGGATTAGTACCCCATCCAGGGTTTACACTGCCTTGTGCCCTGGGATAGGCTCCAGGTCCCCCGGTGACCCTGTATACAGGATAAAGCAGTATAGACGATGAGTGAGTGAGTGATTCAGATGCAGCACAAAGGTTTTCAGCCTGGTTGGCCAAAGCTGAACTGATAACCGTCAAGTGAAACCTGTTTTCTTAATGATTCAGCATGTGAATTTACAATCTGATCTGACAGGCAGGTTGCAGAGAAACAATAAGCGCCCCCTGCTGACAAACATGAACCAATCTTATATAACATTTAGGGTCAAGTACAATGTTTTTGTATGCATTAGTCTATACATGGAAAATGAAAGGCGGGACGTCGTCTCACTTCAGCCTTGGCATCTTTAATGTCAAATACAGTGCAGCCTTACAAAGTGAAAAAAAAAAAAACTCTTTCACATTCTTAGTTTGGATGTTTAAATGTGCAGACAGGAAGTTGGATGTGATTTGCTGTTTCTTGAGGCTCCTTTTTTTGTACAGAAGCAAGTCCTGTCTCTAGACCTCATGGTGTAGGAGGTGAATCGTGTATCATTGCATTGTGGCGCCTCCTTGTGGCTGACTGGACTCATCCAACCTAATGGATATTAATAAGAAAAACATACTATCGCTAGCACTCCTAGGGGCGCTGGTGGCTCAGTGGTAGGTGTTTCGCCTGCCATGCGGAAAGCCCGGGTTTGATTCCCAGCCCGTGCCCAAACCCCAGCCACTGGATGCAGTGCCGGTCCCAAGCCCGGATAAAATGGGAGGGTTGCGTCAGGAAGGGCA
>JAOVVA010000033.1:5671660-5682928 GCA_028565275.1 Leiocassis micropogon
ATTTGACCATTAATTTTGTGACATTATAGGGGAAGCTGAGCTTCCCTTGCAGTCTTAAAGAAATCGCCACTGGTCCACATGCTTCATTTGTTTTAGATAAATAATTATACAGTGAAAAAAGTTAGATGTTGTTGTTTGTCTGAGGTTGTATTCGCCTAGGTGTAGAGGTTAGCACTGTCGCCTTGCACCTCCAGGGTCCAGGTTCTATTCCCAGCCAGGCTCAATTGCCGTCTCTGTGTGCATGGAGTTTGTATGTTGTCCCCGTGCTTGGTGGGTTTCCTCCGGGTACTCCGGTTTCCGCCCACAATCCAAAGACCTTCAGATAAGACTAATTGGTATTTGCAAATTGTCCGTAGTGTGTGTATGAGTGTGTGAGTTATTGAATGTGTGTGTGTGTGTGTGCACTGCGATGGATTGGCACCCTGTCCAGGGTGTACCCTGCCTTGTGCCCTAAGTCTCCTGGGATAGGCTTCAGGTCCCCCGTGAACCTGAATACAGGATAAAGCGGTATAGATGATGAGTGAGTGATGAGTGTATTTGCCTAATAATGAGACCTGCTACAAAAATTTGCTCGTACAAAAATACATAGAATTAAAAGTGAGGGTGCTAACTTGAATATAAATGTATATCAGCTAACACACACACACACCTACACACACACATATACACAAATATTTGACACTATAACACATACTGTATGTCACTACATACACAAAACCATGAAACCAAAGCAATACAAGGTCAATACTGTAATTATGTTTAAACTTAATTAAGAACGATTGAGGCAGAGACATCTGGAGCATTTTGTGTATATGCATGTGTGTGTGTGTGTGTGTGTGTGTGTGTGTGTGTATGTGTGTGTGTGTGTGTGTGTGGTGTGCATTTAAAATGACTTCTAATCTAATGTGACCCCCCTCCTTTTACTGTACACAAGCAGTGGAATAACATTAGAGCAGATGCAGAGCCTACATCAGAGACTGCAATCTGTGTGTACATGAGAGAAAGAGAGAGAGAGAGAGAGAGAGAGAGAGAGAGAGAAAGCAGAGCCATTCTTTTCCATTAGTCTCCAGTCCAGAAGCCACAGACTCCCACGTCCTATAAAGCATAATAATGAAGAGGCGATGCTCTGTGCATCTCTAATGAAAGCTTTATTACCTTCCCTATGTACTTCATTATAGCACACACTGGTGGGTCGGCCATGACATCATCAGTGCATGCACTGAACTCACTCAGTAATCTCCGAGCTCTGTCTATAATTAACTATCAGAACCAGGAACAATCTGTACAAACAGCCACAGTAGACTAGGTAGTCTACTAACAAAGTCACTGCATCTGAATTATATACACTACTATTAATTATTAATGCAATTTCTTAAACTCACAGAATGAGCAACACTTCATCAAATGTAACCAGTGGAAATGACATTTCTACATTAATTCTTACACTTAACGACTTTCTCATTTTAAATAACCTTCAAATTTGTGGTAACTATTCATTATTCCCCTTATACAGTACCAGTCAAAAGTTTGCACTCACTTTCTAATTCAGTGGTTTTTGTTTAGTGATTTACTTTCTACATTCTAGACCAATACTGGAGATTTCAAAACTATACATATGAAATAAGGTAATTAAGCAACAACATCACCAACGACAGTCAGTTGTTATTTTAAGACATGACATGAAGGTCGGTAGTTCTGGAATAGTTCTTGCAAGAACAGTATTGTATCAAGTGTATTTGCAAAATCCATCAAGCACCAAGATGAACCTGGCTCTCATGAAGACCTTCCCAGGAAAGAAAGACCAGAACTTACCTCTGCGGCATTTAGAGTTACCAGCCTTAAAAATCACCAATTAACAAACAACTCTAACCTCAGATTAGAGCCGTTACGAAGGATTTACAGAAAATAAGTAGCAGACACATCTCAATATCTATTGTTCAAAGGAGATTATTGCATAATTGAAATGCCTTCAGCATTGTTTTACAATATAGAAAGATGTAAATACTGTATCATGGGGCGTGGTGTAGTGGTTAGCACTGTCGGCTTCCACCTCAGTGGTTCGATTCCCGGCCAGGCTCGATTCCTGTCTCTGTGTGCATGGAGTTTGCATGTTCTCCCCGTGCTTGGTGGGTTTCCTTCGGGTACTCCGGTTTCCTCCCACAGTCCAAAGATATGCAGGTTAGACTAATTGGCGTTCCCAAATTGCCCATAGTGTGTGAATGACAGTGTGAGTGTGTGTATGTGTGTGTGCCCTGTGATGGATTGGCACCCTGTCCAGGGGATACCCTGCCTCGTGCCCTAAGCCTCCTGGGATAGGCTCCAGGCCCCCGCGACCCTGAATACAGGATGAAGCGGTATAGAAGATGAGTAAGTGAGAGTGAGTAAATATCATGGAATTAAAAGATGTGTCCAAACTTTTGACTCATACTGTACATACTTTTTATTGTTTTTAAAGTACAAGGCTCATTGAAATTTAGGCAAAAGTGGAAATAATATTTTTATTCACTGACATAGGTTGTTCGAATTGCACATGCTGTAAGAGTAACTCTTCCTCTATACTATGTTACGACTCAACATAGTTTCCTTAACAAGCTACGGATTTGCACCATCGCTGAACTCAACTCTTGAACCCTTTTTGAAAATCCTTATCGTCCTTTTTTATTTTAAAATGATTTTCACTGCATGGTTTATCTTCTTGGTTACAATGGTGGAGTGATGGAGATCAAGTCAGGTATTCGCTTGCAAGAGGTTAGTTTTGTGCTATGGCCAAAGGAGTGTAGTCTGTTACATTGAACAAATCTTGATAATTCACCTTATGTCCTGATCCATCAACAGAACTGATGAAGTTTTAATCCTAAACAGTGTTATAAGCACTTTTAATGAACACTATCTGGGTACTCTAGTTGTGATATAAAAACATGCATTTTTCTTTGCTATAAAACTGTCCTGCTGTTTTTTTTAAAAAGAACAGGGAAATCTTGAAGGCATAATGAGCCTGAGGGTTCCCTCTTTCTTATCACATGACAGAATTTTCATTTAATTATTAAAAAATAGGTAACACAAACTCGCACTGACCATATCTCAGCAACCGGACATGATACAGTAATAAACTTGGTATAAAAATGGAGCTTATCGAACCAGGAATCTGAAAATATCTACCTCAAATCACCCAAGTCCTGATTTTGATGTGATGGGTCACATACTCTCTGAATACAGGATAAAGCGGTATAGACGATGAGTGAGTGAGTGAGGGTCACATACCGTATGTACTATACAGAACATGTTTTTTTATGGTTGATATATGTATAGGTTCTGGATCCAGTGCAATCATGATCAGGATAAAGTACTTACTTAAGATGAATAAGTGAATTATAATAATAATAATAATAATAATAATAATAATAATAATAATAATAATATTTTTCAGCCAACTATGCATAAATGTTACTTCATACATCTTCTACTTGTTATCTTTTCTTTTGTTCTTGGAATTTCGAAACCACCCAAAAACTGTAATGCACTCATTATAGGTTTACATTTTCCATCTCCTCAATTGCTGCTTTGGTCTGAACGTACAGTAAGTCAGTAGTTTGACTTTTAAGCTGCTCATATATCCAGAGAGACTCCAATGAGGTGTGTAAATCTTATAAATAGATTGAACACATTAATAATGTATTTTTTTGGTAATAGAACACAATCAATCTATCCAAACGGGATGGAAAATTGGATTGACTTTCTTTTTTTCTTTTTTTCAAATTGGCGGATTGCATTCCCCTGCAAATTGAGTCCTGGATGAAGCTGAGGGGGAAAATAGATTCAATACTGTGCCCTTGAAAACACTGCTTTTATAAATACCCAAAACACACATGTATCTTTTGTGTTCGTCAAACCAGACAGAGAGAGAGAGTCTGTGAAATGTACAAGGTGCGCCAAGCTGTTTTACGCTTAATCTCACATAGAGTCAACGCTCGATTGTTTGTTCGCAGCTCTTCATGCTTCAGTGTATTTACCAAGAAAATGGCAAAACCATTTATCCACTTCTGCAGAACCATGTCATATCTGATGCACAGGCGCAACAAACCTGTATCTGCTTGTTGGATGGACACTGTGTATACTTCAATCAATACTGGAGAAATATCAAATTCTAAGTGCTAAGAACGCTCTGTTGTGCTTTGCACATTTTCTTTTCATTAAGGACATTCCAGAACATTCTGCTGATGTACTGTATACAGCAAAAAGCAGCATCATTAAACACCTGGCTTATGTGCTGACCTAACACTTAGGCTTTTTTTTCTTTTATGGTAATTATTGGCACTTTATGCTATTCCTTACATGCACATACAGTAATTTTGACTTGAGGGATGTACTGTAATTTCACTGAAATAGATATTTCTGAGGTTTAGTGTGCACCTAAACGTTAATATTTTTTTTTTTATTCAGTGAAGTTCCTGGAGAATATTCAAGGAACACAGGGCATGAGGGAGAAATATAATATGGATAAAATACCAGTCCATCATGTGACACCACACACACACACACACACACACACACACACACACACACACACACACACAAGCATGCATTTTTTAAAGATGTGTTCAACATGGATTGTTTAGTTAAGACACTGACTGGTCACATGCGGTTCTTGCAAACCTGCAATTACATTGTATCCAAATACATACACTTCAATATGGAGTTGGTCCCCCTTTTTCAGCTATAACAGCTTCCACTCTTCTTGGAAGGCTATCCACAAAATTTTGGAGTGTTTCTGTGGGAATTCATTCTGTAGAGCATTTATAAGATCAGGCGCTGATGTTGGAAGACAAGACCTGGCTCGCAATCTCCATTCCATTTACTTCCGAAGGTGCTCGATGGGGTTGATGTCACGGCTCTATGTGTGGGCCAGTCAAGTTCCTTTACATCAAACTCATCAAACCATGTCTTTATAATCCGTACTTTGTTAACTGGGGCACAGGCATGTTGGAATAGTAAAGGGCCTTCCCCCAAACTGTTGCCACAAAGTTGGAAGCATAGCCTTGTCCAAGATGTCTTGGTATGCTAAATGTTTGACCAAGTACTTTTGTCCATACAGTGTATAACATAAGTTATTATCTGGTGGACACAAGTTGAAATATTTATTTGTATAGCCCTTTTAACAAAGGACATTGTTACAGGTTTCTCAGTTTGTCCCTAATGAGCAAGCCAGAGGTGATGGTCATGAGAGAAACCAGATTCAGAAGGCAAACCCATCCTTATTTGGCTAATACCAGAAAACAACCATAACAAAACTCACTCTGTGAACTTGATCAAAGGTGCGGTTGTATAACAAGAGTATGTTCCAGCTGAGTAATCTACTTGAATGAGAGACATTCCATAAGTGGTGATAATAGAGGGACGTTTAACTATTTATAATCACTCCGTGTCACAGGTGTTCTAACAATCGCTAAATAAAATAATTGTTGGTTGCCAGATAGGGTGAAAGTAGGTCAGTTAAAAAAAAATAAAAAAAACACATTCAAAACCAGTCACGAAAGCACTTTCAGCAAGAAAACACATCTGATAATGGTACGTCGTCTTTTAAGTCACTCTCTATTGCCTCTGAACCATCTGACTTATTTTGTTTATGACTAATGCAAGCTAAAAAGCTAACTACCTTCTAACACCAGCGACCCTGAATACGTACATGATAAAGCCCAATAAACGATGAGTGAGTGAGAGGGTGAGCTTCTAACACTAGGTTGAATCCCAAATCTCTCTCTAACCTCAGATTAAGGACACTACTTGGTGTGTGGAACAAGGGATTAAAAATACTTCCACACCTGTTGATTACACTAACTGTCAGTTACCAACTCAATGATATCTTCTGTACTTAGGCTGCGCCAACAGTGTTCCTCTCCTTGTATATTGCTGAAATGCTTTTCAATTAACATAAAGTCCCAAACTGGGTATAAACCTGTTTGTTGCACTTTTAGTAGTTATTTGTATTCTTCACACAAATTATTATTATATTGCGTGCACAAGTTATTTATTTGCATAAGCTCAAAGCCATTACATCTGGGTTATTTGCATTAACAATGACACTTTATTAATTTACCTTGTTAATTTGGAACATGAAGGCCTTTATTGGTTTATCTGAACAATTTTTTGCTTTGTGGTTAGAAGGTGAGGTGTGCGTGCACAAGATAATAACTTGAGTAAACAAGATAAACCAAAATATATATATATAATAATTCACATCTTTTGTGGTTTTAGGGGTTCGTAAAATAACGTTTTTCTTGGAATTCACCATTTAAATTTTTTTACCCAGGTCAAGTCAAGTAGAGTTTTATTGTTATTTTCACTGTATACAGTTACAGTGAAACGGAGCAACGTTCATCCAGGACCAAGATGCTAGATACAACATAAATTAGCACCATAAATTAACAAAACTAGCTAAGAACTATACAACAAAAAAAAACCAGAAAAGAACATCTTCTAAAAAAGAAAAGTGCATTGTGTAACAAACAGTAAAAACATGACACAATTATGATTAACATATATTAACAATAAACATAATTATGATTATGTTTTAGGAGCATTTGCTGTGTGCCCCCGCCACCCTGTTTCTGTTAAAGAAATGAAACTCAGCCATGTTGGCATGCAAAGGCCCTTACTTGTGTTTACAGACGTTCTCTAAATACCCCATGTTTCCCTTTAGGAAATGCTCCCTTTCCTGCCCTACTGGATAGATCTGTTCTAGTGAAAAGCCCTGGCAGATCAGAAGACACGAAAATGGAGCTTAAAGAAGATTACTACTGCTCTATTTTGCCCCAAATCCCCTACAGACCTGCTCTGCTTTCACTAAGCTCCAATTCCATCCCGTTACCTTTGAACTCATCGTGAAGAAGATCACGGTTTCTAATCTTAGATCTTAGTCTCTGCTACTCTCCCCAAGTCATCCTATGCATAGTGAATGCACCATTATGAGCATGTAAATCATTTTTGAACAAAACAAGAACCTGTATTGCTATGACGAGCATTTCGGTTTAATCATTTACTGTACATGTCCAAGAGACATACTGTATGAGTTCTCCTATAAGCCCAGAGAAGGCGTGAGTGAGAGATTTTTTTTTTTTTTTTAATTCAGCGGGGTTCCCTGCTGTGTTGGACTGTAATCCTATTAACACATGTGCACTTGACTCTCCTCGTACATACACTGTAACCTAAATATACCAGTGTGAGAAAATAAAGCTCAAGCTTGCAGGATAATGCTCACACTGTGCTTAGTATGCCTGGTGAAGATGAAGACGTGAAATGCAGCAGAGCGAAAGTTAATTCTCACAAATATTAGTTGCGTGGAGAACCGAAAGCAATGAGCTGTCCAGTGAATGATTTCACCTATACAGTACGTTCTTTCAACAATGTTAGTGGAAAAATAAAATCAATAATTCTGACAGGCAGTGTAAACACAAATTTAAATTCGTAGTAATGATAGATATAGATCAGACAAGAGTGAGGTTTCCGCTTATGCTTATCTCAACAAATCTTTCTATTCCTTTAACAGCTTTAGATCAAAGATAAGGCAGAGAGAGTTATTGATCTAGTTGTAAATGCAGGCACACAGACAAACAGCTGCGGGTTTGAAAGAGGGCAGAGCGGTGCAAGCGTTTCCACATCAAGGCTTCATAATTCTTACTTTCATCTCTGAAACCTTTCCATTAATTCATTTTACTTCGCTGTGGTCAGATTGATTCCTAAAGCGATTTTCAGCAGCACCTATAAAACCACACACAATTTGCATCATTGATTTCACAATCATAGGTTATTACATGAGCATTATTTGCATTTCAACATATTCTGAAACTGCATGTGTGATGTCATTGGATTAATATTTCATGAATAAAAAAACAACCATGTATCCAGTATGTGAAAATGATCAGTGGAAAGGACATGGATTATTAAAAACATAAAAGAATTGTGTGAAAAATGACATAAAAACTAAAGCATAAAACAAAAGGCGGCGCGGTGGCTTAGTAATTATCAACCTTACACCTTCAGGCTTGGGGTTTGAATCTCACCTCAGCTTGGTGTTCTTGGAGTTTGCCTGTTCTCCCCATGCTTGGGTACACAAAATTCCTCCCACAGTCTAAAGACATGCATTGAAGGCATGCAAATTTCCCATAGTGTGATTAAGTTTGTAAATGCGTACCTATGGAGTGGGTGGCTCATTAAATTCATCTTCTCCGAGATAAAAAAAAAAGGGGGAAAAAATCATATGCTAAAATAAATCACAAAACAAGATGTTAAACTTGATGAATAATTAAGCACAATTGCTTGGCCAATGAATATCAGCAGGGTTGTGAGTCTGCGCACTGAATGGCACTGGACCTCATTGCTCATCTTGCTAGTGCGACATTGCTTTTATACAAACAGCTCTATAGACAAGACATTAATATAGAATAACTGACATTTCAGACACAATGGCCAAATATTTTGTTTGTATTTGCTAGTGGAAATACTGTATATCCCAAAGCACCAAGGATGGAGAGAGAGAGAGAGAGGGAGAGAGAGAGAGAGAGAGAGAGAGAGAGGGAGAGAGAGGGAGAGAGAGAGAGTTGCGCGTTGCCATGCAAAGGGTAAAATCATTCATAGCCTGTGACATACTGTAGCTGGCTAGCTTGCTGCTTGTTACCCCCATAGTAATTTGTGCATTCTTGTAAAAGGTACATCCCGTGAAATTGGCTTTCTGTCTTCCTTTTTATCTTCATCTGATAAATTTTTATATTAAGTCAGAAGTTATATTAAAGTTGTATCGTAAAAAGTGTAATTAACAATGACAGGAATTGAAAGTGTATGTCAGAAAAAAAGACAAGCAACAACATCAATAACACACACACACACACACACACACACACACACACACACACACACACACACACACACACACACACACATACACACTCAAACACACACACTCAAACACAGCAAAATAAACCAGTGCTGTTATATGAAATATCTACATTCTTGGAATGCCACTTGTTCAATAAAATTAGTGAGTCAGAACTAACTTCTGTGTAATATTTAATAAAACAACAGATGAGTTACAATCTCAAACTTGACATAAAATAAATTAACCAATTAAAAACTGAATAGCATAAGCATGCATCAATTATAAGTAAAAATCATTTAAATATACATAAAGATAAAAAAAATAAAAAATGAAAAGTTTGAATAAAATTGTTTATTTAATAAAAGAGTAAATGCTAATAAAATTGATTAGAAAATATAAAGAAAAACTTATAATTCTGCTGTATAAAAACATAGGTGAGGAATGTTTACTGAAAAAAAAGAATCAAAACTGAACCACATATATAATTAAATGAATTGTGGAAAAGATTAAAGAAAACATTGTTTAAGTATAAAAGAATGTAAAAAAATAACACGTAAAACTCGATAAACCATTTGAAAGGAAAAATCGATCATGTGTTAAAATAGATGATAAATGTTTACTAAAATAACACACAAAACATAATTAATTGTAGTAAAATATCACATAATTTAATTTTAAAAAGTGGAAAAAAGGTGAAAAAAGACGAAAAAATTCTTTAAAAAGTATGTGGAAGAAAAGACAATCATATGGGAATAAACAAGTATTTCAATCGTGCAAACTTTTGCGTGATTTTTCTTTTGTTCGAGTGCGTTGCTTGAGTCACATTTCTCTTCTGTAAATCTATTTTGAGACTCAATGCGTCGTTTGATGCAGCAGATGCATAGTGAACTTTTTTTTTCAGGAAAATGTATTCATTGCACATTTAATATGCTCAGATATGCAGTGTAAACATGTAACACAAGATCGGCAGTGTGCATTCGTTATTTTTGTGTATTTTTTGTTATTATTGTGTTTATGTGTTAGCATCCTAGAAATACTTTAAATTACTTGGATTCTATGTACTCGGAAATACTCTGCGATTACAGTATCGGGGAATCGTGTGGTGCTCTGACAGGAATGATGTCATCGTGTTATGGCTGTAAAACAATTCTCCAGGGACTTGACTTCCCCAAGGGTTTGAGAGAGAGAGAGAGAGAGAGAGAGAGAGAGATGAATGAAAGTGGATAAAGCACTCTCTGTTTTCTGCTTTAACAGACACACTAATGAGAGCTAGAGGAGTAAGCACTCTTCATCTGGCACTCACTCATCAACAGATGTCCCCTCTCTGAGAGACAGACAGATACTGTAGAAAAGGGAAACAGACAACCTTATGCTATATCAGCTTTTGATTGTTGTGTTACTGTTGTGATATCTTTTTTTTTTATTAATGAATTTATTTTTATTTGTTTTGGTCTGTCCATATCTCCCGAATGTCAAGTGCCTTAATTAACACTTCGGGCTGAAATATTAATGCTCGCAGCAAAGACAGCATTAATATTCATCAAGCGGCAAACGCTGCACAAATTCTGGTTAATATTTCATGAGGGAGCGTAGCCCTGACATGATTTATGTGTGTGTGTGTGGTGTGTGTATGTGTGTGTGTGTGTGAGCCTTCTGAAACTAAAGCACCTGACCTGCTGCTACTTCTCCTTTCACATTTTTTTTTGTGTGTGTGTGAAAGTGTGTTTCTGTGTGCAGCTGAAATTACACTGTGTTTTTACTGACCAAACAT
Source organism: Leiocassis micropogon (assembly GCA_028565275.1). Taxonomy (NCBI): domain Eukaryota; kingdom Metazoa; phylum Chordata; class Actinopteri; order Siluriformes; family Bagridae; genus Leiocassis; species Leiocassis micropogon. The sequence goes on from JAOVVA010000033.1 coordinate 5,682,301, forward strand.
TTCACTGCACAGAAGAAAAAAAAAACACAAGATTTAACTCGATCCTCTTCAAATCCTGGTTCCATGACTAATCCTATATTAATCAGAAACACAATTCCGTGCAGAATGTATTCTACACAGCAACAGACGTTGTCCATTTATTTATTTTTTTTACTGCTAAATATAATTTATTTCATTATTTTGATTCTAAATCTCTAAAACACACACACACACACACACACACACACACATTTGCAAGGTAAAGTATCATCAATCTATTAAACGGTATCTATTATTTTTTATTATAAGAATACAATAACCAAATATAAGCTAATAATATGTCTAGACATATTTTATTATTTATAAGGTTTATGTTTTCTTATTTTATTGACAGATAATTTTGTTGCTTGCTAGAAATGAATGCTTAAAAAGCGTTCTTAATTATAATTTATCGGCCTACAGAATAAGAAAATGTACAGCTTTAAAATAGTAAAATATGTCTATAAACACACATATTATATATAAGTGTGTAATTGATTTATTGTAATATTATAATAAGGAATAATAATGTGGGTATAAGATATTACAAACTTGCTAAGGTGTCATTTTTTCCCATGTGTGATGATGATGATGATGATGATGATACTGT
>JAOVVA010000033.1:5694627-5716139 GCA_028565275.1 Leiocassis micropogon
ACACAACTGAAGTAGTTCAAGCCTTTTATTGTTTTAATATTGATGATTTTGGCATACAGCTCATGAAAACCCAAAATATATATACTCTATATATAAAGACAAAAACCATTATATTTATACTTATAATTGTTTTATTGAAACATTATTGAAACTTTATGCATGTTTACGAATTATACACACCCTTTTACTTCGTCGGTGTGCTCTGATTAATGCCTATAATGTCCATTTTGTTCGAACTCCATTAATTTATAAACATATTGTAATTTTTGCTTAAACAAATAAAAATATTCAATCAAATTCAATATATTATGAAGTATATTGTTGAATATAAGATTACATACATTAGGATATACATTTAAATATATTTTAATATATTTCTCAATATTAAAAGCAGCAATTCATTATGTATTTTTCAATATATTGTAATATATTAATACAATATATTATTCTGTATATTGTGAATATATGTTTCGAATATGATTTTTTTTTCTGTTAATTATTAGTTAGTATCAATTAGTGTAGCAACGAGGAATATTAACATTATAAAATCTTTTCAATTTACCAGTAGATCAGAACACAATCATTTAATATATTGACAGTTAATATATAGAAAAACATATTTTCTTTGCGTAAGGGCCATGACGGTTGGAACTAGCATTGAGCTGGAAAGTATCACAGTAAGTGTAATTACCAGGTGTTAAAGTAGTTTTAAATTCAGTACGATGTAACCAAAAGATGAGGAGAAATGGCGGACAGTCCAGAGAAACTTATGAGATATGCTATAGATTTCCACTTTAGAATATTAGCTAGCTAAATCCCAAATCCCAAATAGTATAATATGAAAAGCTAGTACACTATATAGGGAGTACAATCCCTTGTTCCACACAGCAAGTAGTGCCCATGATCCGGGGTTAGAGAAAGATTTGGGATTCAGCCTTGTGTTAGAAGCGATGTACCTTTGCAGCTCACATTAGCCATGAATAAAGTAACATGGTCGATTCAGAGGCAATTTGGAATGACTTACAGAAGTCGAGTCTTCATTCATTACCTTCCGAATCATTAATTTTTTTGTCACATGACTCCCTTAGACGCTATGCAGTGCAATAGATTCAAAAGAACGAATGACTCAGACTAGAAGACTCATGAGAAGTAACCGTTCAATTCTGTTTCCTGTGTAATACACTGCGTCTATGAGAGTCACGTGACCAATCAGATTACTCAGTCTGAGCTACACGTGCACTTTATGTTGCTTCTTTTATATAAAAACATAGATAGTTCTCTGTTAACTTAAAATGTCAATCTGTCTTGTCTCAGCTAGCAGGCTAATTAGGTTTCTTAGTTAGCTAGTTAGTTTCTGTTAATTTATGTTGTAAATTTATGTTGCATGTAGCACCTTGGTCCTGGAGGAACGTTGTTTCGTTTCACTGTGTACTAACTGTATTTGGTTGAAGTGACAATAAAAGCCTACTTGACTTGACTTCACTTGACTTGACTAACTGTTGTATAATCATTTATAAGCCATTGTCTGGTGTTTAGCCCAGAAGAGGAAGCGTCTCCTTTTGAGTCTGGTTCTTCTCAAGATTTCCACTTCATATCATTTCAAAGAGGTTCATTTTTGCCACACCTGTGGCTTAAGCACTCAAAACACAAATCTTCATCCAGATTTCTGTTCAGGTCTATTGTTAAAAGCTCTATAGAAATAACATTGACTTGAATCGTGGAATAGATGAGATTTGAAGCATGCAGTATTCACTATGCTTAACTAAAGTGTAAGACATGACAGTGCATAATAAAAATTTGCTTAAGACTTTTAGAGATCTCTCACTCATCGTCTATATGACTTTATCTTGTATACAGGGTTGCAGAGGGCCTGGAGCCTATCCCAGGAGACTTAGGGCACGAGGCAGTGTACACACTGGACAGGGTGCCAATCCATTGCAGGGCACACACATACAGTACACACACTATGGGCAATTTGGAAACACTAATTAGCCTAATTTGCATGTCTTTGGAAGGAAACTGGAGCACCCGAAGAAAATCCACCAAGCACCATGCACACAGAGAATTGAACCCGGACCCTGGAGGTACTTTCTCCTAATAAGCTGCTGCTGCATTAGTGGGTCAACCTACTGTACAGTTACTCTGGTTGTGGTTTATTATGATCATTGACAACACAATGTGTGCTTCTCTCCGTAACCTGCCTTTACCTTTGTTTTACAAAAGCTTTACCTTTGCTCTAAAAAAAAAAAAAAAAAGTTCTAAAAAGAGGGTCCGAGAGCTGTTCAAATTATATAAAAGACATTGGAGCTATTCGTAAAAGGTCAAAGAATATTTCAGAAACTGCTGATTGCCTGGAATTTTCATACAAAACACACAGAATCACAAAGAACATAGTACATAAAAAAGCTATTCAGTGAGCTGCAGTTCTGTGTGTGTGTGTGTGTGTGTGTGTTTTTTTGGGGGGGGGTGTAAGGGTGGGAGACAACATGTTGATGAGAGAGGGCAGAGCAGAGGGGAATGAGCAGACGCGGATAGAAACTCTACGGTAACTTAAATAAGCACTCTTTACAATCGTGGTGAGCAAAAAAGCATATTTACAGAGGTCCAGAAGGACAAAGCGTGCCTTCTGTGTACTGTATATGAGTGTGCTGCTTCCTGTGCTTTGAGTACTTAAACATACTGTATTTATTGCTTTGATGCTTTGCCATTCTGGGCCACTGCACAAGTCAAAATATACAACATGCTGAATCTTGAGGGGAATGAACAGAAGCCGTAGCAGCAGAAGCCAAAATCAGGTTTCTCTCCTATCAGGCGAAGAGGGAGAATCCGAGGCCGCATTTGAAACAAGCTTTTTGAAATTGTACAACTTTGAAACCAATATTTGGACTGGATTAAAGAACTCTTACAGGCTTTAAGAACAGTACTTGGAAAGCTATGGAATGATAGGATTCTGGCTGGCTTAGCTGGTGTGTGCAGCTGTATGCCCTGGAGCCCATGCCAGTGCATATCTTTATCTGTAGATCAGGTCATATCAGATAGCACAGCCTTACATGTTTTGCACAAGACAATTTGTCATTTTTTAAAACTATTGCTTATTTTATTTTAAATTGTTAAGATCTATTATTTAATTAGAATTTACTTAATAAGGTTAAGTTCTTGCTTCATGAACCACCATGAATGTATCACACATAGTGAAATGTAAAATGTTTACAGGCGATAGAGGGCACCAGTGTAGTCCCCAGTCCAAACACTGAAATTCTCTAGAATTCAATCCTGGAAAATGAGTGTGTTTATCTTTTGACTAAATCAGCATCTAGTATTTCTAACGAAGCCCTGCTGTATCCGGAAGAAAGTTTCTTGAGAATTGGACAGATAGGTTAAAGGGGAAAAATATGCAAATTCCTCCCCTTTTTTTTAGCTTTTGCATCACACACATAAATATTGCTGTATTTAAATGTCTTTCAGATAGACACCTGAGAGATAGAGATAGAAAGAGACATAGAGAGGAAGAGAGAGAGGTTTAGGATTAATAGCTAAGAATAACTAGAACATAGGACAAGTTTAAGCTTGATCAATGGCCTCAGGTTCAGCCCTTTTTGAGGATTATCTTCAGTGTCCTGTGTGCCGTGATGTCTTCAGCGATCCCGTGCTCCTCATGTGTTCTCACAGCTTCTGTCGGCTCTGTCTGGAACAGTTCTGGCAGCACGCCGAGTCTCCCACATGTCCGCTGTGCAGGACGAGCTCGTCAGTGAATCATCCTCCATGTAATCTCGCTCTGAAGAACCTGTGCCAGGTTTTCATACAGGAGAGCAACCAAAATGCTTCAGCCAGAGCCAAGCTTCTCTGTGCACGGCATAACAAGAAGCTCACACACTACTGTCTGGAGGATAAGCAGCCCGTGTGTGCGGAATGTCAAACCTCAAAAACACACCAAAAGCACTGCTTTAAACTGCTCGATGAAGTGGCCGTGGATCTGAAGGTATGCTGATGGTCGGAGTGTTTTATTGCTGTTCTATTTTAAAGTGAATTAAGACTTTGGTTCTACAAACACTGGCTGTAACTTTTGTGTTCTAACAATAGATGTAGCAGTGTAGAAATCGTTTTCTGGAGCCCTAATAATTGCAGCACAGATTAGGTTTGCAATGTAATGTAATGTGATGATATTCAAAACATGTGCAAATATTAAGCACACTAAGCAAATATAGATCATTGCTTCATAACTTCCTGGAAACATTAGCTTTTTCTCCTGAATGCTTCACTGGTTATAAACCAGTTACACTGGATTATAGATTTGAAGCCTTCATGCATACAACTACTACTATCCTAACTGCAGTAATATTGCATTTGAACTGATATTAATTCTGCCTAAGGAACTGGATATTATTACATTAATTTTACAATGGCCTTTTAAATCTGTAAAATATCAGTGATCACATAAATAAGTTAATATCTGTTGTATATTAAACTACATAACTACGGTACATAATTACATATTAAAATAGTAATTTATGGGCATTTGTGGCTCAGTATCAGGTGTCTTGTCTGCCATGCGGAAGGGCATCCAGGGTAAAACCTGTGTTGGATGTGGGAGATCTAGAGGTCCGCTGTGGTGACTATCATTACTACTACTACTATTATTATTATGTAAATGATAAATATAAATATTACATAAATAATTATTTTAAAAAAACCACAACGACACCAAAAATTTAAAAAAATATTGAGTCACCTCCATGAGTTCATTTTGGTCAAACTGCAAACTTTTCATTCAAGTTAATAAATATGTCTTTTACCTTTATAAATTAATATATGATATGACCAATATATAGTAATATACAATATACAGTAATTGTTTGTCTGGTGGCAGCAGACCTAGGTACAGTACCTACCTATCTAACAAGCCTTTTTACATATCTATCTATTATTTTCATAAAGGAAAAAGCTTTAGGCAAAAATTGCAAAAGATGTAAAATGAAAACCTGCATTACTAGTTTTATTATTATTATTATTATTATTATTATTATTATTATTATTATACTCTGTTTTGTATTTATTTCCCAATTTCTAGTCGGACTTGAAAAGAAAACTGGCATCACTGAAAGAGCGAATGAAACTCTTCCAAAATGCAAAACACACTTGCATTCAAGCTGAGCATTACATTAAGGTAAAAATATGGTACATTCATTAGAGTAAATACAGAAATCTACTGTATGTAAATAAACTCAGTAAATAAGTTCAGTATGTATAAATGCTGTATATTGTAGTTATGTATGTTATGTCTAAATATTATCTCAGTGTCAGACCCACTCCACTGAGTCTCTGATAAGGAGAGAGTTTGAGAAGATTCACATGTTTCTCTGGGACGAAGAGGCCGCCCGAGTCTCTGCTCTGAGGGAAGAAGAGGAGCAGAGAGTTCAGTCAGTGGTGATGAAGATGACCCAAATTAACAGAGATATTTTAATCTTATCTGACAAAGTTACAGCTATCGAGGAAGGAATAGAAGCAAACAATATTTTATTTCTGCAGGTAAAAAGTTACTGAAAACATTTTATTGCATATAAGTATGGCATAAATTGGTATGAACACAAAGCCAATTATCCTCATTTATTCATTTTTTTATTTGTTTATTTATTTCTAGAACCATGAAGCTACTGTGAAAAGGTATGAATTATACATCCCTCCTTCTTTTCTATCCCTCATTTCTGTCTTTGTGGCTGTTTTTCAGTCTAAACACATTGACCCTTGAATGTTTCTCCAGAACTGAGTGTGAGCAAACGGATCCTGAGATCAACTCTGCATCACTGATTGATGTGGCAAAGCATCTGGGCAACCTGAGGTTCCGAGTGTGGGAGAAGATGCTGAGTATTATCAAATACAGTGAGTTCAGTCATGCATGTTGCATTTCAGTGCATTAAAACTATCCAAATCGTATATCAATCACTTCAGCCAGCATGTTACCCAAATTAGACGTTACAGTGATTTCTTCTCCCTTAACAGTGTACAGTGAAGGGTACGGGATGCCGTAATCCTATATGAAAATCACTGGCATCTGGAAGTCAATGCACATGTCTGGTGCTTAGTGATGCGTTTGGCAATGTAGCCTTATCTTGTGTGTTTGTGTGTTAACACAATTTTTAAACTTTTGAAAGTAAAAAGTCACCTGTTGCATGCAGTGAAGATAAGTAGCTTTGAAGTGCGTGCATTAGAGTTTTATGGTGGTGTTGTCTTGATAAATAGCATCTGCATTCCAATTGCTCTCTCTTTCTCACTTGCTCACTCACTTGCTAACTAATTGCATGTGCATAAGCTGCACTTAAACATTACAGTTACGTAGTGATTAGGTGCCAGTTCTTGTCCACGCTATAAAATATAATCCTGCTGGTGCACCCCATGGACAATAACATTTCATTTATTTCATTAATTCCAGTTGTGTTTTTCATTTTTTAGTACTCAAATCTGAAACATATATTGTATTGTAACTTTAAAGCAGTCATACTGGACTGCTGTTTTCAATAACCAAGTCTGAAAAATTTCATGAATTCATTTGAAATGTAAAATATTATTGTGCAATTTGGTTTCTTCTTTAGCAGTGCAGTTACAACAGGTTATAATAGTCTTTTTCTTTTACTCAATATTGCCCCCATGAGACCAAAGTAATCCTCTACACTAATATTATACAGACCACATTTTTCAAAACTGAATGTGTGTGTATGTAGGTGTGCATACATACATATGTATATAGCGTAAATAGCATCAAACTAGCATTAGTGGTATAAGACTACTATGCATGTAAACATGTTTTTGCTATTTCAACATTTAAATTGTCTTATCTTATTATATGATACATCCTGCTTAGAGTATACTGTACTGTGTACAAGTTATACGCCACTCTGTAGCACTATTTGTTGATCTGGGTGAACCTTTAAAGATTTTATTTAAAAAAAAGTTCATCCAGACATACATTACAGGGTTCCAAGATAAATCCCCTAATAATCTCTTAAACATACCTAACAAGACAAAAATCTGACTATTTAATGTAGCTTGTGAATGTATACATACCCCATGAACATACCCCATGTACTGTATCAACCCTTAAACTAATCCAAGCTTAACTCCATTTTTCTGCAGCTCCTGTTACCCTTGACCCCAACACCGCTCACCCCTGTCTACACCTGGATGAAAATCTGACCCGAATGGAGCTTCGTACTGGGGGTCTCGAACTTCCTTTGAACCCTCTGAGATTCAGTGACTATTCGAGTGTCATAGGTTCTAAGGCTTTTGATTCAGGTAAACACAGTTGGGACGTGGAAGTTGGGAGCAGCTCGGCCTGGGCCGTCGGGGTGATCTCCGAGTCTGCATATAAGCACAAAGAAATCCTCTCAAAGCAGGGTCTATGGCATATAGGATACTACAAAGGGAAATATGGCCATGGTGTGTCAGATGAGATGCTTACTCCTATCAAACTGCAGGAGAAACTCCGGCGGATCAGCGTGCTGCTGGACTGGGACGGAGGCTGTGTTTCATTCTTTGACCCTGACAGTGATACTCATGTGCATACCTTTGTGCATACATTCACTGAGCGAGTCTATCCATACTTCTGTAATGCCTGCCCTGATCATGCTCTGAGAATTGTCCCAGTGGGGCTCTCTATTACTGAAGAGTAGTTAATGTGGATATAAAACAAGTCTCATAACTCTAAACAGAGTTGCACAAGCTAATAAAATCAACTGTGATAATACTGGTGTGCTGGGCCAAAAGGTTAAACTAATTGTCTTCCAGTTTTTTTTTTGTTGTTGTTTCAGCCCTTTCTTTTTTATGCACTTTTATACAACCATCATGCTGTGATAACATTTATTTAGCATTTCTTTCTATATCAGTGTTCAAGGAATCCGCTCAATGTGAATAAAGAACAATGTGATCATCGAGTTATGAGAGTAAAAAATATTTCTATAAAATATTTTTATAAAAATTTATATAAATAACTATTTTCTATACAATCCCCTGCTACATTTATCCCAAAGTTTCACTAGGGCTTGTAAGGTAGAGAGTTTCATCAGGAAGGTAGAGAGTTTTCACCAGAGCCATGATCCGACTGTCTGCTTCACGTCTGGCCTCCCAGGAACTTCTTTAATGGCCCAAACATGTGGAAATGGTATGGAGTGAGGTCAGGCAACAAGATAGGTGTTGTGTTGTACATGTTCATGGGAAAGACTGCATGGACTCCAAGCCACCTCGGACATACGGCCTTCTTTAAAATGCTTGCATCATTCAAATGTTTTACTGCAGCTGAGTCTCCTCACCGTACTGACGATTAACGATTAAACCGTTAAAATCAGCTTTACGCCTTCATTCCCAAGACATTTCATCACAAGTCCCGGTTTGGCTTGAACGCCCCGCGTACATAGTGTGGACTCCAAATCTGAGACCACACTGAGAATTTCGAGCAACAACAATAAAAAAAAGAAAATGTTTTCGATTGTGAACATTTTAACAAAGGTATAGTAGAAAATGTTATTTTTCCTACTGAAGTACATGTTGGGAAGTATTTAATCTTTAATATAAAAATAAATTGCAGTAGAATAAAAAGCATTTCACGGCCTTAATACGTCACAAACCATTAAAATTCATTAAACAGCCTACCTGATGTAGATTATTTGTATAGTAAATTTCTCGCTATGTCTTCACAACTTTGCATTAGTATTAGGATAGCTTATTTAGGATTAGTTCATTGTGATAAAATTAGCACAGCTGCAATACGATCAAGGTCAGGAGAAGCATTTTGCATGTAATTACTGTCCAGTGTTTTTTACCCTGTTGCTGTAATTTGGAGGGCGAGTTACCTGTGGTGCTGACGGTAGAGAAGATGAAAGCGTCGAAGACGGTGGTGTTCGTTGCAAATACTGTATCATACATCATGGCATGACTGTTGATAGACATTGGAACACATAAACATAATTTGCCTAGTGTATTTTGTACATACTTACACTGTATGGGCCAATAACAACAAACAATTGAATGAATATTTTGTATAAAGTTTGTAATTGTATTTAAATTAATCTCTTAGGAGATCTGTGAATTTATAATGCACTATTTTCTTTTTGCTTAATAGCAAGTAAAAGTATTTTTAAAAATATCCAGATTTATCCAGCAATTCTTGAATTTCATGCTTGTTCTATCGATACATAATATTTCTGATTGTAAGCATTTACTGTATTTCCGGAAAGAAACAAACTAACCTGCTACAGAATAAGATTATTTAATGTATAAAACCATCTACTGTAGGTTTTAGGCTGAATAATCTTTAATATTTAAATGAATAAGAAACGGTTGACTAATTTGACCATATTTAAGATGCATGCACAGATATCATGTAATTAAGCAATATTACACAAGATGATATCATTATCAGCGCAGCATTGATGCAGTCATAGACACGAGATGGCCCAAGTGCAGGAGGTGTCCCAGCCATGCTGATAACCAGAAAGACCACACAATCTCAAGGGTGATAGTGCTTTTATATTACAGTTCCATTTAACATTATCCATAGATTATGATGTATTTGTTTATTTAACCAGTCATTTTACATCGTCAGAACATATCCTTCCAAGACTGGCAAAATTACAGTACCTAGCCATGACTGCAGAAGCTGGCGACTGATATTTACCAACAGACAGTTAGTGTAATTAACAAGGGTACTTGTTAGATGTGTTAGGTGTGTTAGAAGCTAGTTAGCTTTGTACCTCATTTTAGGCATAAATAAAACAACATGGAGGCAATTTGGAATGACGTAGAAGAAATTACTATGTAGATAAAGTGTTGTTTAAAATGACATCATGTTAGCAGATGTATTTTCTGCCCACCGCCACTGTGGCGAGGATATAAAACTAGCATGTTCACATAATTAACGCATTTGTAACGGTCCAACTCACTTTAAGGAGGAACCGCAGACCAAAGCAGGTTTAAACAGCAGAAATGAGGTGCAGTGTCCGGGCTCTGGCACTGTTTAGGCCCCTGGCTCTGGCAGTGTTTTATCCGGTACTGAGTCCAGTACAGCTCCAGCACTACAGCACTAGAGGCAGGCAGTTTGAGTAGCAGTATAATGTTGAATAGCTTTGTTTAAAAAATAGAACTTCAAACTTTTTACTCAAGTTAAAGTCATAAGTACATGACGTTCTAAACTTCAAATGTATTTGAAGTGCAAAAGTACTACAAGTACTTCACAAACAAAACAGCGTACTTACTGTAAACATTATTGAATTTGCTGTTGATGAAATAAATGTGCTAAGTAATGTACTAGTAACTAAAGCTATGAAATATAAAGATTTGGTAAAAGTACAAAATTTCTCTCAGAATTATAATTAGAGGAAATATGAAATTAAAATATTGAAGTGAAATATGTTATGTATGCTGTAATATGTAAGTAAAAGAAACAAAAACTGATTTTCAATTTATTTCTTTTTTTGTGTGAAACATCGTATATATTTTCAATATCTCTTTCACAGCTCCAACACAACTAAAGAAGAGAAGTTAGAATGGAGATAAAACAGGAGGTAAATGTCAACTTTTTAAATGTTACAGAAGTATTAAATGTGTAACCATTAAATCAAAGATTGAAATTAAAACAAGGCTTGAAATATTTCACTTTACCTATAATGAATCTAGATATATATAATATATCTATATACAAGTTTTCCACTAGAATATACTAGATTTTCCATTAACTAAAGTAAAAAAAAAAAATGATATAGTTGATAGTAATGCGAAATTAGAGTTGAGTATCATTTTTATACAAGGGACAAAGACATGTACAAGGGACATTCGAGTCAAAGTGGGACCTTTGTGCAGTATAACAGAACGCACTGATTAGAGTAAAAGCTCCCGTTATTTTTCTCTTTATTTTTTCTTTATATATGAGGTTCCTTTGGTGATCAAAGTAAAAGCATTCCACTGGAATGTTCACAGGAATTTTACCAGCAATGGGCTCTGTAAAATCAAATCAGTTTTACGTCTTCGTTTCAGAGAATTTTCATCACAAGTCGCGCTTTAACTTGAACACCACTCGTAGATCAGTGTGATGATGTATATTAGTCCAAAAAGTATGTATTTGAACAGAAGTACTATTTTACCAGTCTGGTAGACTTTACTGTCTGTCTTGTACACACACACTTGTCACACTTGTACTTACTTGTATACTATAATTTCTTTTTTAGGTGCCAGCTTATGGGATGGCGATGTAAGTTCTGCACATTTGTCACATCATCAAAAGGAATTTTCAGTGTCCTGTCTTCATTTAGACTATCATTGCTTCTTTAAGACCTGAGAAGGTCTGCACACACATTTGTATGGATCCCACCGTTTGCAGGAAACTGAAGTGTGAAGGTGTAAAATGTGACTCATTAGATTCTAATACAAAAGTCTACTTTCCACATGTTAACTGTATAATACTTGTGGCAGGAGTATTGTTTGTGAGACTGTTTACTAATAAGATCAGTTCAGCTCATTGATTATGATCTTGTTACATGTCATTTGCAAAGTAAACCAGGTTGAGTTTAGACTTCATGGCTTATCAAATTTGTCAAATAAATGTTGAATTAAAATGGTAATGTGTGTATTGTTTCTTTGTTTATAATTTGGTGTCATTAGATACATTGACCTCAATTAAAATACGCCTTGAGTAAAGGGTAAATATACTGTAGTTTTAAAAATTAAGTGCAACATATTAATTCTGTGATAAAGCAGTATGAATTAAATTCAGTTAAAATATTTAGTAAATGTACTGTAGCACATTGTTTGTTAAATAATAGTCTAATTTTAAGTTTCTTCTACCTTGCATTTCAATTATATCTACTCAATTATTTGACTCATTTTCACTCGGGGTAACCATTGCATTAACTTCTGATTTTCATTACATTTACTCAATTTTGTACATCATTGTACTAAATACAGTTTATTCAGGTCTACTTAATTTTTTTACTGACTCAATTCATAAAGTATATTTTACATGATTTCGCAACTTTACAGAATAACGGGAATTTTTGAAATGCGAATTGGTAGCCATTAGCAGGTGGTAGCACTGCGGGTTAGTGACATTTAGCAAGTAAACACTCCGCCATTTTAGTAATCATGGATCAGTGGAACGGGAAACAGCGTGCGTTAGCCATGAAAATGTTTTATAAAATATTGTAAAAAAGTTCCCGTTTTTTTGTGTCACCTTGTATTTATTCAATATTTTTAAGTGTAAAAATGTTTCACCCAAAAAATTGAGTACAGCACAGTTTTATTTTTTAGACTGAACTCTCTATATTAGCCATATGGTCACTACATGATACCAAATAATGTAGCAGGCTTTTGTCATTAATTACAAGCTGAAAGAGAATGTTAGGGTAAACTAACAATTCCTGAATAATTAATCGGAGGACATATGATAAGCAATTGAGAAAGACATACTGGCAGCACAACATGGTCACAGGTCCCTGCAATAGGCAACAGGCAAGAATAATGTGTAATGCCACACCCAGACACACATTTCTTTTTGTTTTTATTTTGATAGTGACAGCTTACAGTGTGAAGTTTTTCCGCAATCATTGATGATTTGGGTTGCCATGTCATCTACCTGGAGATTTTAAAGCACATTATGCTTCCGTCTCCTGACAAGCTTTATGAATATTTCCTTTTCTAGCAGGACTGAGCGCCTGCCCATAATGTCAAAACTACCACTAACTGGTATGCTGTCCATAATATTACTGTGCTTGATTGTCCAGCCCACTGGCCTGACCTGATTCTCTATGGGGTATTACCAAGAGGAAGATGAGAAACACCCAACCCAACAATACAGACAAGCTGAAGGCTGCTAACGCCTCAGAAGTACCACAGGCTGATGGTCTTTATGCCATGACGCACTGATGCTGTAATCAATGCTAAAGGAGCCCAGATCAAGTATTGAGTGCCAATGTAGAAAATTCCATGTAGCAAAAATTCCTAAAAAATGTTACTGCTGGTTATGGCATAAAGGTATCAGAACACTAAGGGCATCACAGCCTGCCACATATGGGGCTTAACAGATAAAAGTTGCTGATCTGACCTCCAAGTTCCCCAGATCTCAATTTGACCAAGCATCCATGGGATACACCGGACAAACAAGTCTGATTCATGGAGGCCTGACCATGCAACACAAAGCATACAAAAGTTCTGCTGCTAACATCCCAGCGACAGACACCGCAGCATAACCCATGTCTTGCTTCAGAGCTACAGTGGCAGCACCAGAGAAACCTAAACCATATTGGGCTTAATGGTTTTTGTTTTAATGTACTGGGTGCGTGTGTGTGATTGAGTAAATTGGTATAATTTAATAAACTCTGTACAGTATATATTAATGGACTTTTACAGTCTTTTCCAAGTGTCTTGGTAGTGAGAGTATATCAGAGCCACAAGAGGGGGCTATTAGTGCATTAAAAGATGTACTAAGAACACAGAGAGGGAGAGAGAATGCTGTGTAACACAGAATATACTGTATGTCTGCACAGGTATTATGCCGGATGCCCTTCCACTATATCTGGGCTTGGGACTGGCACTGCATCCAGTGGCTGAGGTTCGGGCATTGGATGGGAATTGAACCCTGGGCTCCCACAGGCAAGAAACAAGTGGCCTAACACTGAACATACTGTATGAAAAGCAAAAAAGGACACATCATACCATTACCATTAATTACCATTAATTCTGCTTATAAAACTGGAATTCTAGTGATGTTCATTTTCCAATTCAATGACTATTTTTAGTTTAGACACCAGTTTCAATATCTGGTTAGACACCAGACAAATAATATTACAAACTCGTCATGTTCGTATTTCAAAGATTATAAAAACAGCAATTTCTCTTAACCAGAATTAAGAAAAGAGAACAAGATTTTTTCCCCCCCCCCATCAGTTGGCTGTTTCTATTTTACTACAAGGTCATGACTTTGCTTTGGCTGTTTAATAAGAGCAACAATCACACACAGAAGTGACTGCTGTTACAGTTTAAACTGGAATATAGTCACTTTATTTCACTTTATTATAAACGCATAAAGGAATCAATAAATTAATAAACTAACATAAATGAATCAGATCAGGGTGACATTGAATTTTGCAACATTGGCATGTACTTTTATAAGAACAAACAAGTCAAACTCCTATGGGCTCTTTATCAGTGCACACTGAAGAACATTCTCAACAGTTAAAAGTGTCAAGAAGCCCTGCTGTGGGTGTTCCTGAAGGGCTCAGGGCTCAGCTGTAACCTTGCTGTGTCTCTGTGGCAGTGGGCCATGCAGGCACTGGCTAAGAGGCTTTACTTTTCCAATCCCTCTACAACTGTCACAAGCACTCTGTCACCTGCAGATGAAGCCATTCATAGGAACCTTAGCAGCACCGTGTCCTACATGTGTCTTTGCGGCCGAGTGTGGCAGAGCATGATTTAATTAATCTAATAATGACACTGCTACTGTAGTATGAGCAATCCAAAACAATATGAGATAAATTCACATATAAAACACATACTCTTTAATTTCCGCCTTCACACTGTAAGTAGCGTTTATGTAACACTCCTAATCCAACCCAATTAGCCAAAAGAGAGCATCAGGAGTCTTGGAATACGACAAGATAAAGACAATTATCCGTGACAATTATTGTCACTACACACACACACACAGATGTGTCCATGCAGGTTTACAAGATCAACTAATCTCTGATGATTAGGAAGAGATAAGTCCCAGTGAAAAGTGTTTCTTATGTCCTCTTCATGTTCACCCGGGTTCCTTCTTCAGTCCATACAAAAACATGCAGGTATGTGTAAAGAGTATGAACCGGCGTCCCACCCCAGGGCGAATTCTCACACCTTGCTCCCAGTCTTACTGAAAGACACCGCACCCCTGACCAGCATAAGCTAAAGATGAATAAACTCAGATACCAGGAACAATATTGAGCCTAATAAATACACCTAGTCCTGCACCTTCACTTTGTGGTTGCTGTGGCCACTAGGGCACATCTATAAACCTATAAATCATGATGTGGAAGGCCATTACGAGAAGACAGAGCACAGCTTCCTCCTGTACACTCTGACATATTTCACAAATGCACTATAATTGAGCAATATCACATGACAGGGAGAATTCCTCTTATTTGATATTGCTTTTATGAAAGGATTCCACAAACGGCATTCATCATTTACAGATTATGATATGTTTGTATATTTAACCAGTTATTTTTCTCTACCAACACATATCTTTCCACATATCCTGGTGAGTAGTTTTAAATTCTTCCTGGTACT
The DNA here is from genome assembly GCA_028565275.1 of Leiocassis micropogon. Taxonomy (NCBI): domain Eukaryota; kingdom Metazoa; phylum Chordata; class Actinopteri; order Siluriformes; family Bagridae; genus Leiocassis; species Leiocassis micropogon. The sequence goes on from JAOVVA010000033.1 coordinate 5,709,928, forward strand.
ATGTAGACAAAAGGTGTATAAGAATAAACCATGGAGGTGGTGAGCAGCCTTGAGAAATCTATGAGATTTACTTTATATTTCCACTTATTCTGCTTTAGGATATCAGCTAACTTCTAGCGTTCCAGGGTTGAATCCCAAATAGCGTGAAAATCAAATGCAGAGTGTAGATACCCATCTTCCACGTACCAAGTAGTGCCCTTGATCAAAGGTTAGAGGGGGATTTGGGATCAGACTTAGGTTAGAAGCTAGTTAGTTTTGTAGCTCTCGTTAGCCGATAAATGAAACAACATGGATGTTTCAGAGGAAATTCCGACCGACTTAGAAGCAATTACTTGGGAGACAAAAGTGTTGATAAGGATGAAAAAACATTATTAGATGTGTTTTCTTTCTGAAAGTGCCTCCGTGACCAGTTTTGTTTGTGGGTTTTGGCAGGTAGCTGCTCTCCCCTCTTTTCAGTACTGCGGACTGTATTGACCTACTTTCACCCATGCTGGTGACTAACAGTTAATTACAGCGTAATAACGATTGGTAGAAGATCTGTGGTATGGAATGATATATAATTAAACGTCCCAGTGCTAGGGTTTGACTTGTTTGTTCTATATCACCACTTGTGGAATGCCCCTTGTCCAATCAGATTACTCGGTTAGAACTAACGTTTGTATAATGGACTATAAGACACACTATATCTCCCTGTGGCAAGTTGTGCAAGATGATAAGAACGTTTTTAATATGCAGAGAGCCAGGAATGATGTGCAAGATGATGTCATTTCTCCTTTTCCATTCTGCCTAAAATAGAATAATAGTTACATTTCAACCTTAATTTTAGTCGATAGTATAAAAATGGGGATGAATAAACAATGCAAAGAAATCAATGATATGGTCAGAAGAATGGTTTTATTAACAAAATATAACCATAAGTTTTAATTATCTGTGATTTGTGTCTTTTTAATTGTAATGCTTTTTGCACAGGACGTTTATGCAAATCAGACTCTATTGAGTTTGACTATCTACAGTGATAGAACAGACAAGAAAAATGATTTATATCTGTAAGCCAGTCAGAACTAAAGATATTCATTGGCAAGAGTATGAGTAAGGAAATAACTATAAATATGGACAGCAATTTCCTAACACAAATAATGTTTTATTTATTGTAATTTCATTTCATGTCCACTTTCTATTTGTATTTAACTGCATTTAAAGTTGATTAATAGTTAACACTTTTGCCTTGCATGTCCAGGGTTAGGTTTTGAATCTGGTCTGTGTGCATGGAGTTTGCATGTCCTCCCTGTACGCGGTGTCATGTTACAGACAAATCACAAAGCTCTCCTTCCTGAAAACTTTCCTGTGTCAGGTACAGATTTAAGAGGCACAGTAGACTCCATCTGCACTGTAAATGTAAAATAAACTCATTACAGCAGCCCATGTCCAGGTCAATCTATGTGAATAATTCAAATGGGTTTTATTCCATTAATGCAGAGCATCTGGGCATTAAGGTCTCTGTGTAAGCCGTTACCATAGAAACTACAACATGGTGAATGACCACGTTAATATACCGTACAACTGTCATTTTTATGAATGCCACTGTCAGATCTTCTGTTGTAGAAAGTGAATCTCCACCACTACAACTGAGAAATTGGTAGTACTGTGAGCCACATCTATTTAACATGTAACTGTAGTCCCTTTCTCCTTGAAATGCCCTTGGACAGAAACAGTAAATCCATCCATCCATCCATTATCTATACTGCTTATCCTGTGTAATGTCACAGAGGGGCTACAACCTATTCCAGAGAGCAGTCTTTTATAAAGTACTTAAAAGCCATACTTCTGAAAAAGTACAAGTATGTAACCAGAAAATGACTTTGCCAGCTGTTAATGTCACCTTTTAGAATAGTACTTGAGCAAAATGCATAAAGTGTTTGATATTTACTGTACTTACATAAAAACATTTTTTCAGGTATTAAATTTACTTAATAAATAGTATTGAAAGTAAAAGTGAAAAAAAGTTAGCGTTTAGAAACTTCTTTTCTAGTAAAGCATAATAAGGTGCAGTTAAAAATCTGCACGTAGTCTAATCAGCGATGTTAGCTAGTACAGAAGCCTGGCCATTACATTACCCAGATATCTGAACGGGTTTATGATAATAACTAACTAAATAAGTGATCTTAAGTAACATTGACATTGTGTCTCTAATCAATATTATTTAAATATATATATTTACTCGTTGAACAGGGATGGTTTGAATGTCAATAATTCAGTGTCTTCTGGTAGGCACAAGACGCACCTCAGTGTCTTCTGGTAGGCACAAGATGCACCTCCTCTGGTAGGAAGAACCTTTCTTGCAAATAAGGCTGTGTGGAATGGTATCTTCATCACCACCATGAATTTCACCGAGTTCAGCACTATTAGTCTGGATGGTCGTCGTTTGTTGGTTGGCAAAACATCACATTACATCACTAACTCGAATTAGTGCACTAACAAATAAAAACAATGTATCAAAGTAAAAAGTACACATTTTCGTCAGGAAATGTAGTGGAGTGAAAGTGAAAGTTGATGGAAACTTCAACTTACGGACACAAACAAGGTTTTGTACTTTGTTACATTGCAACACAGCGTCTGAGGCAACAGGTCTAACCACTAAGCCACCACATGCCACCAGAAACAGTAAATAAGTTTTTTTCAAATTTGGAATGGTCCCAGGCTTCCCCACAGTTGTGACATACCATCACCAGGTCAACTGAACAACATTGATCCAACACTATACACCAGCAAACTGGTGACAGGGTCATGGGCTCCAAAAGATCACCCATGCCCACAGAGACCAAAAGCCAGCTTGTCCAGTCTGATCCTAGAAAAGCCAATGCAGCACTAAAAAAAGTCATTGCTTGCCATGCTAAAAAGGCACCAGAAAACCCAGTGCACCAGAAATGGGGCACACAAAGCCCAAAGCTGCCGACACAGGATCCAAACTCCCCACAACCCAATACGATCATGCACCCACGCAATACACTGGACAAGCAAGTCCTATCCATGGATGCTCCTTCCCACAATCTAAGACACCCCAAAGATCCACCATTAATGGTTCCATCATGGTTCCAGACACTACAGCACCCCCCTCCTCCTCAAAGCCCTGTGGAGCCACTGCACAAGGGTAACACAAAACCAAGATGGTTTTATGGTTAATGTTATGGCTGATTGGTTTATAACCAGGAGAATATTAGAAGTTGTTATTTTATTTTAAAATTCATCTTTGAAACCTCCTGATTTAAGGAATGACTGTTTAAAACAGATGGGGAACATGGAGGCGATGATGACCTTGGAGTGCGAGAGTTTTGATATGTCTAAAGAAGCCAAACACTTCGACTGTGCATTTGCTAAAACTTGTGTACTGGAGTGTATCTTAGTCCTAACAGTCCTGTGCTGCTGCTCCCTGCTGCTGCACAACCGGGCAGTCTCATGGGTTAAACCCTCACAACCATCACACACTCTGGGATTCGACTTTGTTTGTCTCTGTGGGAGAAACCTGTTTCCATGACCTGCTGCACTGCAAACATACACTTACATTTTCACACATATGTGTATCCAACTACAGGCTTGCAGAGCTGTACACGAGCCTCTCACACACATACACAAACTTTTGTGCTTACACATGGCACACACTCTTACAGTAGAGTACATGCACATATGAAGAGTTATCTTTGAGAAAATAACGAGAGGAGTTCTGCACCTGAGTGCTGAGTGCCCTCCCTCGTCTGTCTTTCCTCCATTACCCGGCAAGTTTCTCCTCCCAAATAGAGCACACACACACACATACACACTCACGCACACATACATACACCCACACACACTCACACACTTAATGCTGCAATCCTCTTTGTGAAAGTGACGTGTTTCTGTCAGAAACAGAGCTAAGCTGGAGAGAAAGACAGACAGACAGACAGTCAGACAGGGAGAGAGAGAGAGAGAGAGAGAGAGAGAGAGAGACTCACACACAAATCGTCCTGCAGTCTAAACAAATTAGGGTTTTGTTTTCGTCCAAGCCCTACGTTCTGCTTTTCCATTGGTTCCTTGCTGTAACTTGCCACTCTCTGTGGTGAAGTGGCGACTACAGCTCCTCTCCTCGTCCCTCAGGAAAGATTTGTTTAAGAACAGTCTGTCTATGCCAACAGGAGTCATCTGCAGTAGCTCCACATAGGCAGCTGTGGAGATCACTTATTACAGACTTATTTTTTGTGGGAAGTTTTAGAGCATAGTCTAATGGGTTGTTTGCATGATGCGTATTGGGTGACCCTCAGGCTGCTCTCCTGCTAGGAGGAACTCGCTTCTGAGGATCAAACTTTTGTGTGCATGTTTGTTGCTCCAGAGTGACCCCCCCAGCCGGTGAATGAACTTCTGTATTGAGTGGTGGGGCATCGGTTCAGCTGGCCCAGGGCCACATCGGAGGGGAACACTGTACTTTTTGCTCCAATGGAGAGCCAAGGTATTGACAAATACGTCGACGGGGAGCGTGACAACTACCAAATCGACTACCGTCGCATTGTAGGAGACACAGAACCGGCCAGGCCATGGCTCTCCTCACGAGACCCGGAGCACAATTTACACGGGACTTTCAACCACAACCCACCACATGGTCATGGGCACGGGCATGAGACGGCAGCCCAGCGCTACAGTGCCACGCGCATTCAGGCTGGGTACGAGCCAGAGAGGTGAGACGCTGAATCAATTCTCAGAAACAGCACAGTTGTTTATACTCATGTTGGACACCTGTGCAAAAGGAGTCCTGATCAGACAACATTTCTGTTAATGTTAGTGGAGCAAATGTACAGTATGCCAGGGAAAAAAAACATTAATTATTCACATGTTTTTAATGGTGGTGGTGTATATTTTTATATCTTTCCTACTGTTGTTTACACCAGGTCTGAGTGAGAGATAAGAGAAGACAGAATGACAAATGATGTTTAAAATCGTTAATTTAATTGTTTTATGAATATCTTAAATAATAACGATAATAATAATAGGAAATCTTACAACAACTCAATTGCTTCCATTAAACACTTACTTGCGCGTAAGATTATAATGCAATCTCTGTTAAAGCTGCTCAAATGTACTTGTTTGAATCTAAATTTTAATTGCTACACACATATGCATACTTACACACACACATGTCTTCAGTGTGGAAAACAATAACACAGTATATGTATATGTATAGATGTACATTTCAGTAGGTCAGTATTCTATACACTGTATATATTCTTTGCCCTGTTTAACTGGTTTCCTACATAATTTTAATGTAACTTTGTAATGGAGAATAGTTCTAGTGTCATTGTGCTAGCATTCATTAAAATACACGTCTTCCGAATGTCTTATAGTTTGTTTGAAAAAAGTAGCCTGAGGATATCGGGAAGTGGTTTTGACCCTTTATGTAAACGCCAGCCTTTAAAAAGCACAGTGAATCTGTACCTGGAACTGACGTATCACAATCCTCTTAGCCACTGAGAGCTTGGGCCGAGGTGCAGGCCAGGCACAGGGTTATGGACACACTTGATTTAGCCCTACTTTACTCTTACTGAAAGGGACAAATATGTCAATTTTTAACTTGAAATCCCTAAACAGATTACAATAACCTAATAGCAGAAGTAGAGCCACAGAAACATGTCTGTGTGAAATTAAATATAATGTCTGAAGCTTCCTCATTTTAAATTTCTTGTACAATTCTGATTTACTTCAGCACTATTTAAATTTGACCATTTGCCTTCTTATTTGTCAGCAGAGTTCAGATCATGGGAATTACATGAGTAAAAACTATATTTAATCTGTGGTTTAGACCAGAAACCCTGCTTGAAGAGGCAGATTGAAGACGCTCACTTACTCATGCAAACACATCATGAGACTTTTTAATAGATAAAAAAAAAATGCAAAAAGTAACATTTTACTCATAAGAAATGCTGTACAGTGGAACATTACAGACAAGTTAAACTTTACATAACAAAGTCAGTGGTTACATGTTGTGTAGACTTGCTTTCGCGAATCTGCTTCACGACATCTATCATTTAGAGCAGTGTTAATGCCAAGTTTCAGAAGTGTTTCATAATACTTTTTCCTGCATGTAGATTACAGTATACATTTGACTTCAATTTGGGTTTAGCTAAAGATTTAAAGTTTAGCTGGTGCTTGAAACTGTTTAAAAATCCTTTAATGTCTGGACATATTGAAGC
>JAOVVA010000033.1:5723703-5737365 GCA_028565275.1 Leiocassis micropogon
TGTGTTATCTTTGACTAATAGTTAAATGTGTTTGATGATCAGAAACATTTTGTGTGACAAACATGCAAAAGAATAAGGAAGGGGGCAAATAGTTTTTCACACCACTGTATGTGTTAAAAGTGCGTCGCATACATAGTACCCCCATCCCTACTCACCTCGGGGGCAAGGAAAAAAAGTTCAGGCTCAGGAATTTTTTCCACTATCAGCCGGGCAGTCGCAAGCAAGTCTGATTTTTGTAATGGTTTGTATCCATTTTTTTAATAAGCAAAGCGCTTGCCTTGTGCTGTAAGAACAGCACACATCACACACTCCTAGTTATTTATTCGTCTAATAAGATAATGGTGTATATACTGTAGGTCTGTCTTATTACCATCTTCTCTAATTAACCTCTCTTTGTCTGATGTTTTTGGCTCAGTGATTTCCTTATCCTGCCTGGTTTCATCGACTTTACCTCGGATGAAGTGGTGAGTATCTCGACATGAACACAGCTCAGCATCAGACATTGATCTTTCCCTAGAGTGTATGTTTACATTTAGCATGCCACATTTAATAACGATTTACAGAGCAGCAGCTTTTCTAATTAAATTGCGAGGCCGAAAGGCTCCTCCACATGCACCGAGATGGAACAGCTGCGTCAGTCGCCATGTAGTTTGGAAGCAAACTGAAGCAGGGAGTGGAGTGTAAGATAAACAGCTGGTTAAGGGACAGCTGATACGGGTGAAGGAGTGCAAATGAGATGTGCAAATGAGAGGCTCAGGTGGAGCCAGTGTCCCAGGTGCATTTCAGGGCATGTTCTCACAAGCAGGGTGGCGCGTGTTTGTGAATCTGTTTATTTGTATACACATGGCAGTGTGAGAGACGGGAAGAACCAAGCTGCAGTCACAAAATGTCTCTACATTTAACACACAATTGTTTTTTTAACATTTCTAGTTGACATTCGTTGCAGGCAGAACAATATGTTCAACGTTACAGAATGTTCTTATTAAAACAGCCTTGGGCTGAGGCGGTAATATTGGCCGATTGTTCAGTAATATTTTCTTGATGAACTTAGTGAAGCATTTACCGTGCTTTAACATATCTGTACGTCTACATGGAGTCTCTGGAGAGAGGAATTGGGAGAGATTGGAAGCTGTTTTTGTCTTACCTCAGGGATATTAAATGAGTGCATGTTGATCCAGATAATGAAAAACATCTATATTTGTCTTTTTTTTTCTTTTTTGTATAAACACACCATAGACGGAGTAATGCTAGTAATAAGATAAAGCCGTGTGTAATCCGAAGCAAGACATTAGACAAAATTGGGGGGTCAGTAACACTAGCCATCAGACCTACAGTGGCATTAAGCATTCATATAATGCAACAATACTATCAATATAGTTTCCCACCTTGCATGTACAATGTGAAATGTCATACATACACTGAGTTTACACACTTGTTAAAGTAACCCTGAACATGTCATTTTAAAGCTCTAAAAATAATTTATCAAAATATGAAATTAATAAAACTGGCCCTATTGGTTAGCACTATTCCCTTGCACCTCCAGGGTCCAGGATTTGAGTCCTACTTTGGGTTTGTGTGCAGGGTTTGCATGTTCTCCCCATGCTTGGTAGGTTTCCTGAGTATTTCGGTATCCTCCCACAGCTCAAAGACATGCAGGTTGGGCTACTTGATGTTTTTAAATTGCCCATAGTGTTCGTGTGTGTGCACCACCCAGGTTGTATCCCACCTAGCTCCCCGAATCCCTTGGGATAACCCCACGTTGCCCTGTACGGGATAAGCAGTATAGAGAATGAGTGAGTAAGTTCTTAACAAAACTGCTAAAAAGTATCTCTACCCCAGAAAGGCTGCCAAAAATGGAATGCAAATTACTTTTATAAACAATACAAGGTTTTATGAAAATACAGTATGTGCAAATTAGAAAGCTAATGCAATTCCAACGTAACCTAAAACAGGGCTTTGTTCCTGCCTAAAGCTGAGAGTGACTAAAAACACACACTCATTCTCTGACTCATTATTTATACTGCTTATACTGTAAAGGGTTTCAGGAGGCCTGGAGCCTGTCCTAAGGGATGCCGGCGGAGGACACTCTGCAGGGTGCACCCAGGACAGGGTGCCAATCCATCTAATCACCAATTAGCCTACATGTCTTTTGACTGTGGGAGTAAACTGGAATACCTGGAGGAAATCCATATGGTTTATTCACCAAGATCAATCAAGCTGTGACAGTTCTGTTGGTACATGTTTACTAAAGTTCCTTCTGGCAGATGTACAAATTTATTTTATTTTTCTAGATAAGGACAAGGCTTACCTGTGAGTAAGGAAGTTTATAATGGGAACAATGTGCCATTTATATGTTCTCAGGGATTTGTTGATTTAACAATAATCAGTCCTGTCGAAATTTGTAGTCCTGGCTTAATTTAATTTTTCCTTATTTTCTGAAACTTATGTACAGTATAAGGATTATATTCCTTCTAATTTGCCTATTGAAATTATTTTTGTGACCTTACAGAGTATGCACATTTTTTTCCTGGACACTAAGTAGAATATGTTTTCAGAACTCCATGCATATTTCACGACAAGCGTCTGAGCATAATTGTTAACACAGCTTTTTCAGATTTTCTCATCATAGTATAGTTGTGTATATATATATATATATATATATATATATATATACACACACACACACACACACACATAAAATAATAATAATCTAGCTCTGTTCTCTTTGAAATATACAGTCAAGGTAGCCACTTTTATATAAATATTACACTAGAATATTTTGTACCACATCAGTATGTAATGCTTATGTTTGCTTTGATGTCCTCGTTAAGGATCTGACCTCGGCCCTGACCCGGAAAATAACCCTAAAGACGCCACTTATTTCATCTCCCATGGACACTGTGACCGAGTCATCTATGGCCATCGCTATGGCTGTGAGTGTTCTTCACACACACACACACACACACACACACACACACACACACACACACACACACACACACACACGTAGTATATGCATCCTGGTCCATTTAATCCAATTTATAAAACTGAAAAAATGACCACCAGTTGATTACTTAACTAATTTAGTTTTTTTGTTTATCGCTAATTCAACACATAGTTGGTGCATTTGTAATTTATTGTTCCTGCTGCTCTATAAAGTCATATCAAGGGAACAGAAATTTTAACTGCTTTTTGGTGGCAGTTTTGGGAACGTTTTGCTACTTGGTCCATCTGTTCATTATCAGCTTTGCAAAATAACATGTTTCTAATGGCTCTTGGCCTTGACCTTACTTTTTTGATTTATGTGTTAGCTTATGGGTGGAATCGGGATCATCCATCACAACTGCACACCAGAGTTCCAAGCAAATGAAGTTCGGAAAGTTAAGGTGAATTTCAGACTTTTAATTACACTTGAATTGTATTTTTAATGCATATTGGTGAAGTGTCTAATCACTAACATGTGGACTGTTATGACGGCAGAAATTTGAGCAGGGCTTCATCACAGATCCAGTAGTGATGAGCCCTCGGCATACGGTTGGCGATGTGTTCGAAGCGAAGGTACGGCACGGTTTCTCCGGCATCCCTGTTACCGAAACCGGTAAAATGGGTAGCAAGCTGGTGGGAATCGTCACGTCACGAGATATTGATTTCCTGTCAGAGAAAGACTACGACAGGCCACTGGAGGAGGTTGGTAAATAAATGACATGACATACTTGTGTATCTCTATAAAGAGTAAATAAATGTGTATTGATTGATGATATTTTTGACTTTATAGCTTTCCAAGGTCGAATTTGTAATAATTACTTTAATTAAAAATAATTACCTTTATGCAAAGTCATGATAAAGCTCTTGTTGTGAATCTGCCAGACAATGACAAAGCGAGAAGATTTAGTGATCGCGCCAGCAGGAGTTACTCTAAAAGAAGCCAATGACATACTGCAGCGCAGCAAAAAAGGTTTGGCTTCTTGTGTTTTATTGTAAAGTGCTTGTAGTGGTGGCCTTTTTACTTCACTTACCCTGATTGATGGTGAATTTTGCTGTTTACAGGTAAACTGCCCATAGTGAATGACAGTGATGAACTGGTGGCCATAATTGCTCGTACTGATCTGAAGAAGAACAGAGAATACCCTCTGGCGTCTAAAGACTCACGCAAACAGTTGCTCTGTGGTGCCGCCATCGGCACACGTGAGGACGACAAATACCGCCTGGATCTGCTCATGCAGGCTGGAGTGGATGTTGTGGTGCTAGTAAGTCTTTAATATGACTCTATTGCCTGTTTTCTGTATTGTCACACTTAAATTAGTTCTTAAAAAAACCTCAGTACCCTATATACTTCGATTAATATGGATTGCATATATTTTTTTCTTACCAGCAGTCTCTCCCTAATTTCATTTTTATTCACAGGTGTTTTATATTCCACTGCTGATGTCTTTATATTTGTCTTCCAGGACTCGTCTCAGGGAAACTCTGTGTTTCAGATAAGCATGATCAACTACATTAAACAGAAGTACCCTGACCTACAGGTGGTGGGAGGAAATGGTAAGTCACCAAGTTTCGATTATATTATTTCGATACAAATCAAACCCAAGACTTGTACTTAAATTTTCTATTTTTTTATGTTTAATAATAAATGCCCTAGTTTATGATGACAGGATAAATTTATTTCTTGAACCTACTCCAGCTTTTCAACTATTTGGCAGATTAGAGCAACAAGTACAATGTTTTATTAAAAACAAATCCTAAATAAAAGTATTTGTATTACTGAAGTTGCCCTGCGAATAACTAAAAACGGTCCTGTGTTAAAATGTGCATTTTAAATATTTCCCCTTACATTAACGGCACTTTTTGTTTTTAGTTGTATGTCAATTCGATTAATTTTGAGAGAATTTGTATGTTTTTTAATTCCAAAATGTTTATTCCAAATGGCATTATTGCCATATTATAAGAAATTTTTTTTAATATATATTTTTTATTAAATTACTTGAGATATTCAGTTTTTAATCAGGAAAACATTTACACTATAGTCACAAACTATAACATTTTGGGTGACTTTAATAGAAGTTTGAGGTATCTGGAATTATTATTATTTTTTTTAATGATGGTTGTTTTTAATTTCTGCGTCTATGTAGTTGTGACAGCTGCACAGGCAAAAAATCTGATTGACGCAGGTGTGGATGCCCTTAGAGTCGGCATGGGCTGTGGATCTATCTGCATCACACAGGAAGGTGTGCAAGAGATCATATTGTATATTTGGATAAATATGTACATCGATGTGTACATGGGAGACATGTTAACAGTTTTATTATTATTTTTTTTAATTAATTAATAATTTTTTTTATTTTATTTTTTGCAGTTATGGCATGTGGAAGACCCCAAGGCACCTCTGTGTATAAGGTGGCGGAGTATGCCCGCCGTTTCGGGGTGCCAGTAATCGCAGATGGTGGAATTCAGACAGTTGGACACGTGGTGAAGGCTCTAGCTTTAGGAGCATCCACAGGTACCTGCCACAACCTAATCAGACCTGTAATTTAAACATTCTGCTTCATTATTTGTCTACTGTACTTCTTTTTTGACGTGTTTGTTCTTTTTCGCTGTAGTGATGATGGGCTCCTTGCTTGCGGCAACCACAGAAGCTCCCGGTGAGTATTTTTTCTCAGACGGCGTAAGACTGAAGAAGTACCGTGGTATGGGCTCTTTGGATGCCATGGAGAAAAACAGCAGCAGCCAAAAACGCTATTTCAGGTACCTCCCTTAAAACATGCAACTCAATCATCTAAATTATTAGCAATATTAAACAGTCTGAGTAAATCATAGCCCATTTCATGCTTGGCGGTCTTTTTGCACTCCTGCTTCCTCTTGTTACGAACTGGGCTTAATAAGACTTTTATACTGTTTTATTAGAATAAATTGTTGTAAACATTTAGAGAAGTTTAGTCTGGCAACACATTTAGGTAAAAATACATTTTAAATGTTTAATTTAAATAGAATTTATTTTTGATTGTATTTATACGTTTCTGTTTATGTTACAGTGAGGGTGATAAGGTGAAGGTAGCTCAGGGAGTTTCAGGCTCGGTTCAGGATAAAGGCTCCATCCATAAGTTTGTGCCATACCTCATTGCTGGAATCCAACATGGCTGCCAGGATATTGGCGCGAAGAGCCTGTCCATCCTACGGTAAGACCATGACTTGTGCCTAGTAAACATTGTGGGCATGAGCATCAGTTTTTTTGTTTTTTTTTCCCACTCCTCCCAGGCTTGATTACTAGAATTAGGTGGTGTGTTGCTGTAATCAGTACCCAGCATCAGTGTTCAGAGACGAACAGTCTCCTCAGTACATATGCTGTAAAAGGGAAATCAGAAAACATTAGTAATTGCTCCTTGGTCTAACTTGAGGTTTTAGGAAACCTTACTGAAACTGTCCAGTTGAAGATGTGAAACCCGATGTGGTCTTTTGTTGTTGTAGCTCATCTGCCTTGATGTTAACTGGAGATGTTTTTCACCCTAGCCTTGTTGTAAAATGTGTTCTTTTTAATCATGTTTGCTTGAACCAGTCTGTCCAATTTCCTCTAGCGACTCTTTTTCCTTTGCAGATTGGAACCGCTGTAGCTGTAAAATCCATTCATCTCCTCAGTCCAGATTGCATTTATGAGAACCTAATCCAACTATTCAGATATGAGGCTCATTAACTAAATTAGTACGATATTCTGGCCTTTTATTTGTGCGCTTTCTTTATTCCTGGACTTTTCATGCATTAGTTGATGTTATTTGTCATCCCACTTGTTTTCGAGCTCTGGATTAAACATTTTCCTTATAGCCAAAAACTATAAGGGCTCAGTTATAAATATACAGTCGACCCCCGCAAAGTCATGATTCAGAGTTCGCGGCCTTACTGTAGATCTTCGCGGATTTTTCCTTAAAACCTAACAAATAATTGTTCGTAGAAACCCCTGCAACTTTGCTGAAACCGCAAATATCCGCAACTTTTTTATTCTCTTCTTTCTTGTGACAATTTACAATTTTTCATTTGTTTTAACGTTAAACTATTAAGAACAATATAATTTACAAATTTTATAACATAAGTGTTATGTTACGTAAATTCAGCTAAATTTTTATGTAAAATATAATACTGTGCAAGTTTTTTGGTATTGTAGAGAGAACACCAAGCAACTGTAGAGGAAAACACAGCTTGGGATTGTGAATTATTACTGTATTTACCCTACCGTACTTGTACAAAAAAAAAAAAGACAGCACAAACCAACGAAAACGTGCTTGCATGACTTATGGTGGTGATATTGGCATTTTACATTCTAGCACTGAGGGAGACACAGCAGTACAGTACTGTACAGTATAAGGGTTTACCTTTACATTCATTTTTACAAGGATGATATATTAATGAAAGTTTTAAATGAAAAATTGTTTGGGAGCATATTTGGGGAAAATTTTGGCATTTTTTTGGACGACATTCAAAATTTCACGGGTTTTCACAATTCGTGGGTGGAATTTTGGGGGTAGACTGTAACAGCTTTTATGGGTTGTAATTGTCTGACTCAATTTTAAGAAGCACAAAAAGGATTTACAACTTAGGTGTCTGTAATACCTGTCTTTGCTCTGTGCAGCTCTATGATGTACTCCGGTGAACTAAAGTTTGAGAAGAGGACCATGTCTGCTCAGGTGGAGGGCGGAGTCCATGGTCTGCACTCGTAAGTGTCCGCCCATTCTGCTTACTTCCACACTGCCCGTCTGAACCGTCAGTCACCCTGCCTCTGTGGCTCTTTCTTAGTGCCCATTACGCAATGCTGGCGTGCTCAGTGACTGCTCCAGCAGCTGTCAGGCTGAGACTCACAGAGAACTCGGGACACACAGGTGCTGAGGCCGACAAATAGCCTGTATCTCTTGTTTCTCACGCTTTGTGGGTCACTTTATCATGCACAGTGATAAGCGACTCTGCCGACTCCCACTGACACCAAGCCTGCTTTTGTGCTGTTTATCCTTTGCTTAAGAAAAAGACACTCAAACAGTTCTGTGTGTACAAAGTGAGTAACCCTTAATACTTTTGTCATTAACCAGTATATTTCACAGAGACTTTATAATCGTAATGTAGAAAATATGAAATGTTTGACTTTGCTGATGTGTCCACTGCTCATCAATCTCACCCTGACATTTCTTTGTTCTGTTCCTTAGTTGGTTGAGTTTTTAAATTAACAGACTTTTGCTTGTGTATAACTGCAAAATCTGTTAAGTAACCAATATATCTTCACTTAATCAGTTAAATTATTAATTTAATTATTAATTAAACAGACTATTGCAATAAATAAAACATAAAAACATTTGAGGGTATGTGAGAAAACACTTGCATCCTTGTCTTAGAATAATGAATTATTGCGTGTTACTTTTGCAATTTGGTTGTATTTGAAAACATTTTTTTTATCTCAGGTCAAAAGCAGCGCCATAGCCAGTTTATGAGGCTGGTTATAACTTCCTCTTCTTATCTGTCATTAGCATGGATGATGGCAATTAAACTAGCATTATTTAAACTGAAATCTAATCAGCAACTATTGCAATATTAGCAGAAATCCCTGGGCAGGTGCATGGCTCAATAAACATAAAACCTGTGTAAGACTTTGAATAATTCATTTATTGATCTTGTAAAAAAGTTTCATCAGCTTTATTAACTGGCATTCTTAGGCCCCTGACACTGGGGGGATGGGGGTGGAGGGAATGCCTTTGAAGTACAACACTAATGCAAAATAAATGCTGCCACTCACCTGTGTTCATGATGGACCTAAAAACGACACAATGAATCTATGATAAAATACAAATATATCACTGTATACAGTATACATGTCCAAAAAAATTTGGACACCTGACAGTCACACTCGTGCTTTGTGAACATGCCATTCCATGTTAGTCTCTGTGTAATAATAACCTCCAGTCTTCTGGGGAGGCCACTAGACATTTATCAAATAGACTTTAAAGCGTGGCTGTCTGGATTTTTGTGTACAGTTAAGTCTCTGGCAATCTTTAAACGACAACTTAAGACATACAGTATGTTTCTTCAATATTTATGCTAATCTCCCCCTCCCACCCCCACAAAAAAACAAAACTACAGTGTTTGACCGATGTTACTTAATAACCCCTAGCCTTAACTGTGTAAGGATCTAGCCAATGACCGACACTTTAAAGCATTTTTGTAAGTCGCTCTGGATAGGAGCATCAGCCAGATGCCTAAATTTAAGTGTGTTCATTCAGCTACAAGAGCATTCATGATGTCACTATGTTGAATGAGGATGCCCGGGGTACAGTCAGCATTCTAGTTCATCCCAATGTGGGGTGGGGTTGGGACCAGGGCTCTGTGCTGGACACTTGAGTTTTTCCACTCCTAGCCTGGCATGCATCTTGCATTGACATGCTGGACCAGGTTTGGGTCTCTTGCATCCAGTGAAAGGAAATAGTAGTGCTACTGTATCCAAAGACATATGGACAATTGGGGTAGGTCCACATGTGGGAGTGATTTTCAGGTGTACACAAACGAAAACACTGCCTGGCCAAAAGAAAGTTGCACACACTATGATTTCATTTAATCTCCTTTAATTTTGCTTACAGCAAATGATGTGATGGCCAGTTCACGTGTGAAAATAATTTCTCATGCTCGCTGAACCACGGTTTCACAATTCAGAGTCCTGAAGTGCACCATGTGCTATCAGGGAAGAAAAACTCCATAGATGTGATAACCTGGTCATTCAGGAAATTCAAGTCATCATCTGACAAATAACATTGCTGAGCCTAGACCTGATCAACTGAAGCAACCCCAGATCATAACACTGCTTCCAGAGGCTTGTACAGTGAGCACTGTGCATAATGGGTGCATCAATTCATCCACTCCCCTTCTTACCTGATGCTCCCATCACTCTAGAATAGGGTCAATCTGAACTCATCAGACTTTTTTCCTTTGGTGATCTCAATTAATTTTTTTTTTCTACATTTCTTTTACAAAGTTGACGGTTCAGCACACTTCAAGATTTTGATGTTCTGAAGTATTCTTAACCCACTTCCAGTAATTTTGAATCTCCTCAGTTTTCTTTTTTTGGAATAATTTGACCCATCTGTTTTTTTTTTTGGCCAGACAGTGTATAAGCCCTTCTTTCAATTCTCTCTTTCACTGTAATGGAATTAGACCCAACAACCCATTCCTGTCCTTGGGGATTCTCTTAGGAATGTAAATAATAAATGGAGATTTTGTTACAGGGACTAAAATAATCCCCAAGACTCTAAAGATTTCTTCTTTTTGCTTCTAATTCAAATTGACCTAATTATAACTGCTGTATTTTAAACATATGTTTGTGTGTGTTTATTGGATGATTTGAGGAGTTGCTATTTTATTTAAACTTGCATGGTACTAAATTGGCCTTCTCCTGCTACAGTATGTTCATGCTGTCCCCAACTAGTTGTAAAACTAAAACATGCTCTTCTTTTTTGAGCTGCAGCTGATTGTCAAATAAGTGATATTGTAGATAAGGTATATCCAGGTCTACTGATGTTGTACACAGTTGATTTAGGCTTTTTTTTTTTTTATTCGAAAAAATTAACTTAATATAAATTTTTATTTTTTATTATTAATATATATATTTTTTATTAAGTAAGTAAATTAACGTAATAACTTTGGTACATTATCACAAGAAATAGCATGAATCTGAGAAGTTAACACATACTTTGTATTTAATATTTGACCTGACAAATTTAGTATTAAACAAGTATTTAAGCACAATTACAGACCTGCCAACCTTTTCACATTTTGTATAGGAACGTTTTAAAGACAGAATGGTCTCTCTGCATCACCAATGCATACCCAAATCAAAAAATCAGATGAGACAAACTGTATGTGAATCTGAAACGATGTTTTGGAGTCTCCATTATGAACCAATCCACTAGAATCCCCCTCGTGACATTTTTAATCTCTCTTGTCTTATTTTAATTATCCTGGTTGGAAGATGCGGCATTCTTACTCTTTGTCAAATGTCAAAAGGTTGATGGGTCATGGATACCCAAGGCATAGTTATAGCTGTGGGGGCCAAAGAGCAGCTCAGCTGGTCTGATCAAACGTAGCACGAATTATTAAAAAAAAAGTTAACGCTGGCTGTGATAGAAAAGTTATAAACTTAAGGGATCTGCAGCTAACATCCTGGTGCCTGATACCACAGCACTCATTCAGAGGGCTTGTGGAGTCATGCCACGAGGAGTCAAAACTGTTTTGGTTCATGTTAACCATTATAGTTAACATCTTAATTAAAAAACATCCTGAAGTCCTCCCTTTTATTCCTCTACAGGGTTGTCAGGTCTGTTTCCAGTACCAGTTTAATCGGGATATTTTTTAAAGCCCTTACTTAGATGTCAGACACTCAGCAATCCCCTCTTAGTTCATGCATTCCTCCCAAAACATTTGATCTTTTCCTTCATATCTTCTTATGGAATGATGTGAAATTTTCTTCTTCTCCTTTCTTTTATGCACTCATCGTAGATATACTTTTGTGCCATGTAAGTACTCAGTCCTCATGTGTGTGTTTTTGATGTAAATCATGGTGGAGGGGATTGTGAGTTGTAGGATCCTTTAGTGAAAACTTAAGCTTACTTTTTTTTCTTTCTTGAGGTCACTTTCTCTGCTTAATTTCTAGTTGCTCCTAAACCTCCTTTTGCAGCTCGTAAGCCCTGCATTTACTCTGTATGCAAACTTTAGGAAAATAAAGGCATAGTGAGTCAAAAAATGCTAAATGTAGTTGACACTAGATAACATTTATTAATGTTCATGTTAGCATTTTTGGCTAATCTATTCCTTTATGCTTCATGTAGCGATAGGGCTGATATAAGGTTATTGGGAAAATTCACAGTCTGAATATTTTTGTATTTGTTGCAATATAGGTTGTGATTTTTTTTCCCTAGTAGTTAAGTGTTTCTCACTGAAGTATTTAATTGGATATGTGGGGATGTTAAAGGTCAGTGATGTTAGGTTTATGGATATGAATCTCGTTTCACTACACCCATTTACTGACTCCTGGAACTGACAATACCTCTGAAAAATTTACCTCCATTTCTTGCTATTGTAATTTCCCCTTAAATTAATATTGACATCATAATTCTTGGGTTTGATGTTTGTGTATGAACTCTATCAAGACATGTTCAGCATTTATTGATGATTTTTTTAATTTAAAACCTTCAGTTATTGCAGATTTGTTACAAATAATGAAACATTTCCTCTGGTTGTAATGAGGTCATATATACACTACCGTTCAAAAGTTTGGGGTCACCCAAACTGAAATCCCCAGTATTGTTGTAGAATGTAGAAAATAAATCACTAAACAAAAACAAAGAAATTTGCAAGTGACCCCAAACTTTTGAACGGTAGTGTATATGAATATTACAGTATACCTATTAATCAAGAGCCACTTATGGAGAAAAAAAAAACCCCTGCAAATTTCAGTAACTTTTTCTAGATTGCGGATTTCGGCTCCTGATAAAGAGGATAGCCGAGTTGTGAGAGGCTCCTCACTAATCACTAAAAGGAATTCCTCCGACTTTTATCACACATCATTTACAAAAAAAAAAAGGTTTTTTTCCCAGCATTTATTTTTGTTAAAACAGATGATTATGTGTGGTTAAACGAGAATCACTCAGTAAATGCAGACTAATTATGAAGACGTCATTTAATTAATTTGATAAATCAATGTATATTAGCATAAGCAATACTATTCCAGTATACTATTATAATACTATAATCTATTCCAGGAGACTTTTTTTCAGACTTTTTTGTCAGTTATGGTTCATCATGTTTTTATGTGGTTGTTAATATACAGGTGGCTTTATCACTCGCTTCATGTTAAGGTTTCTCCTGCTGTGCTTACGTCCTCTCTCCCTCGCTCCTCACTCCCAATGAGAGTAATATACTTGGCTGCTTGTCAGTATACTTGGACCAGTGCCCAAGCATCAGCTATGTTTGCAAACACTGATCCACTGCCAGGTCATCTGCCTCTAACATCCAACATAGAAATACAAACATCTCTTACTCATATGTGAAAAAAATCGCAGTCAGTCAAATTCACCCAGCAGGAAGACAGCGGAGACGCAGCGGCGGTTAAGCTGTATGCCAGCTGGGTGGCATACACGTAGTGTGTGGTCACTTCTGATTGGCCGAACTCCTCCACAGGCATTTTTTTTCCGAACTAATGTCAGCAAAAAAAAAAGTTAATCGTTTAGACCCACCTAAAGAAGGAAAAGGTATATCATTATAACATTTGTATATGATGATGTTTTTTTTTTTATTATTACAGACAGCAGGATCACGGTGGATGCTTTAAGAAAAAGTTTTAAATAGACATTTTTGACTTACTGATGCATGTTTGCTGTGAATGTTAATGACATGTAGGGATGCACGGGAAATGAAATTCTTGGCCGAAGCCGAATAATAATGAAATGCTTGGCCGAAGGCCGAATACCGAATGCGGTGTTTCGTATTTTTTTCCATTTATTTTGCCAATTTATATTAATTATTTATTAAATAGTAAAAATTTGATTTTTACTATTTTGTGTTGCTTTTTAGAGAAATAAATCAAATAACAAAAATACAATTTCAAAATATTTATTTAACACTGAACATTTTTTTTAACATTCCAGC
>JAOVVA010000033.1:5750938-5775264 GCA_028565275.1 Leiocassis micropogon
TTATAATGTAAATAATTAGAAAGAGAACGAAAATATATCTTATAAAGGTTTCAGAACATTTTATTTAACTAATTGTTCTCCTTGACAAATTATTTCATCACAACAATAAAAAGATCTACAGTATATTAAATTCTCCAATCTCCTGGACATGTTGGTGACTCTCATATCTACAGCGGCATACGAATTTAATCCGTTCCTGAGGTCTTAAGGTGACCTCGAATTTCGTATTGTGAAGCGCATTTGCCCATAGAAAATAATGTAAATGCATATAATCTGTTTAAGCCACCCAAAAATATGACCTATATTTCCAATTTCCAACACTATAATAAATATTTTCACATTTAGAAAAGACATGTGAATTAAGTAATATATGAAATAAATAGATATTAAATCTCACTTAACCTTATTTTATGATTCCTCTTGGCACCGGCTGCTTTAAAAACAAAAATATAAAAGTGCCTCCATTTTGTCCTTGCTAACATTCTTGGGACCCATGGTGCTATGTCTTCACTTAATCTTGCACAAAATGGCAAAAAAATAATATATAAACTTGCTTTGCTTGGGTTTCCACTGATGAAGACAAGTTTTGATCGGCTCTTTGATGTACACGCAACCAGATGTGCAGGCAACTGGATGTACAGTACGTTGGACCGGCTCGGTCGCTCGTGTGCCGAAAATGCATCGGATACCGAGGCAAATTTCTTGCAAAAATTGTTGAGATACCATTGTAGAAATCATTCCTGTTAGCTTCACTGAAAATAATGAATCGGTTAGAGTTGTAATTGAATAATGTGCTTGAAGATGGAAGTTTTTTTTTTCAGTTTTTAAAGCTTTTACACATAAAATATTTTTAAAGATCATCACTAAATCTGAGCGCAGTGGATCTAAAGGCAAGGCAAATTCAACCGGAATAGTTCTGCTCCTCCTGACATATTTATCTCTTCACTTCTGCATCTCGATTTCCTCCAACTGCTCTTTTACCTCTTCCTGTATCCAGTGATCCGTGCCGGAACCAAAGCAGCAGAAGGAGTTTCTGAATCTGATATGGCCAAGAGGATGAGGGTAAGTCAGACAGCCGGCACGGCTAAGCGCCTCGACATTTCCATTTGATTAAGCTCGACATTTCCTTGGATATTGTTATTTCAATTTGAACTTGCTGCATTAAAGCAAGGTCTTTAGTTACTCAGTGATATGGTTTGTAGTTCGCAGAGCTGAAGAAGGCAAAGCTGAAGGACGTGAACGTGTTCGTGTCTCAAACCCGCCTGTGTGTTCACAACCTCCCCAAAAGTGTGGACCGCAAGCGTCTCTTCAAAATCTGCCTGTCTGCTGCAGGGGGAGGAAAGGGTGTCCGTATCAAGGAGGTAATAAGTTATAAGTTTTCTTTCTAAGTGTAATTTATCACCTGGAACGAGAAAGCAATGTAATTAATTGTGGCTGAGTTCCACAACGTTCCAATTTTCATTTCAAAATTTACTTTTCGGTCATTTTTAGATGGTCAGATGGGTCTCTAGTGTACGTACAAGAAAGTGAGGAAAACCATTGCTTACGTTTTGTCCTTTTTTCTAAAAAATAAAAACAAAACAAAAAAAAAAAACAATTCCCCCTAATGTGACTTCATATAAGAAGAAGAAGCCCCTCCCCCAGCTAGTTGCTCTGCTCTTCTTGTTCTCATTTCTGGGGCATTCGGAAAAGAGAAGAGAGATCTGTGTTAACTTGTTAAAGAAATAGTAAAATATTAATAGTGAAAAAAAAAAAAACATAGCACAAGGCCCAGTGTGGCGCAGATTTAAAGTGCTCGCCCTATCATCTGGAGGTCACTAGCTCTCGCATGGACAGAGCTGCTTGGCCGAGTTTTCTCAGAGGGGTGGGATGGGAGGCACGTAAGCGCTCTCATATTAATCACGGCTCTACAGCCAAACACGGGCGTCTGTAGGCTAACGCAAGCGGAAGGAGCGGATAGCGCTGTTCTCTGAGTGTGCCGTCCCAAAGGGTGCATAAGCGAGCAGTTCGAAAAGATGTGGTCAGAGAAAACACGTGATAGACTGTGGCCCTCCATGACTGGTAGCAGTAGCCTGAGAGGGGTTGGGGGTAAATTGTACATGACAAAATTAGGGGAAAAAATTGGGGAAAAATTCAAAATAAAAACATAAAATATTACAAAAAAGGGGATAAAGGGGGATTCAGGTATTTAAGGAATAGTTGCGTTTTAAAATCCTTAAATACCTGAATACCCCTTTATCTCCTATAATTTTTTTTAAATGTGTTTTTTTGGTGTATGTTTCTGTGTGTGGCTGTGCAAAGCAGGAATTTCATTGTACTGTTTAAACTGGTGTGTGTACCGCGCAAACAATAAATTCAAATTCAATATGAGACATTTAAGCTTAATTTATTCACATGCAGATCATCGGATGCGTCATGCTAATCTTGCTGCATAATTAATTAATTCTGAGAAGCTGTGGTGTAAAGTAGCCTGTCTGTGATGTGAAGCCTGGCGTCTTGGTTGATGTTTAACGTCTAGCCGGTACAGGCCTGTGGGGATGATAAAGGAATGAGGCCACAAATGCAGTCTGCTTTCTGTTTCGAGTGCTGGGAAGTGTTTAATTACAGTGCACTTCATATTACAGACTACATGTCAGTGACTCACCATGACCTAACGTCAAACTAGTAAAAAGTTCACACATTAGGGTGTTGGGGCTCCAGTAGTTGAGGATAGATTATGAGATAAGGTAGTCATGCTGACGCTCAGTTCCCGGCCAGCGATTCTTCTTTTAACATGAGTTTTAACGTTCGACGGTTCCGTATTTTCTGTTTTTAACAAGATTTCAGAGCTCCCTCTGTGTGTGTGTCTGTTAATAGTCCAGTTTTTACCCTCATAACTGTGTTCTGAGTCCCGGTTTGACCTGAACGCCCCTTGTACGTCTTGATTCTGACCTAATTTTTTGGGGGGATTAGACGCATCAACTTTAAAACGGATTGGTTAATCTTTTAAATAAATGATTTTCATTATAGATTTATTTATATAATATTATATATAGATATTATATATAGATAATATTTCATTTATTCTCTTAGATTCTTAGATTACATGTACTCACTGTGCTTGGTGGGTTTCCTGCGATGTATCGGCACGCCGTCCCCATTTTCCCTGATTGTGTTTAAGAATGATTTCGCTTCGATCATGCATCGACATATTCACTCCGTGGTCTCTGGGTGGCGATAAGCAGCTTGTGTATACGCACATAAATTTCGTGTGTATGGATTTTTGTGTATAACGTTACACATAACATCACGGGATGGGAAAACATTGTGCAAAAAATAAAAGTCAGTTGCCTTGCACCAACACTAGATGGCAGTATTGTTTTGCCATGATGCTGGAGTTGATCTGCTCGGGTCTGTGCCATTGTCAAAAAAAAAATCATGTTGCATTCTTGTTATTGTTATCAGATTAAGATCATTCCTCATTAAAGACACCTATTGCTGTCCTTCTGTCCCTCTCCCAGTGCCATGTGATGTACGACCGGAAGCCGGTGCGCGGCGAGCCAGTGGGTCAATCGTTAGGCTACGGCTTTGTGGAATTTCAGGAGCATGAACACGCCCTCCAAGCCCTGCGTCACCTTAACAACAACCCCAAGATCTTCACAGCCAACAAGGTCAGTCGAGTGACGAAGGTCAAAGTTTTTCATTTTTAGAATGCGTATGGCATTATAGGTATCATAAGAGGTAGAGATGTGATGAATATCTGCTTGGAACTCTTTCATATCCAAGCACTAATGAAACACTTGGATAAATGCATTAGTGTAACAGGGGATTATGCAGAGAAATAACTGGTTTGATTTGGATTTGTGTGTGTGTATGTACAGTATAGTCATTTATTTCCCTTTAGAGCAGTAAATGACCGTGTTCTTTACATTGGCCTGGGGAATACAAACTTTCGCACTCCCCTATTTGCTATATGATTAGGTTTTTGCATTATGTGATGAGCTTGCAGTCAGAAATATAGTCTTATTGTGTGCAGCGGGAGGAAGTTAATTTGTTTCAAGTCCTAATGAAAGCAGTTTTCTTTAGTGCTGCCATTGTGTATAGAGTATTATCTGTTTGCTTGATGATCTGTAACCACTCAGGGACTTTTCTCCAAATAGATAGCAGCTTTCTAGCAGTACACTTATTCACCTCCTTTTTCACTCGGAGCCTTGCATACCACAAACCCATAGCTTTTCCTTTTCAACACTTAATGGATTTTTTTTTTTTTTTTTTCAGAAAAAAAAGAAGCCAAATAATTACTTTTGATGTTTCCTGAACCTGTCTTTCAGTTGCCCTGAAATCATGTTGTCGAACGTTTTTGAAGTGTCTATGTTTTGTTTCCTTTGTTGTATTTCTCAGAGGCCCATTGTGGAGTTCTCGCTGGAGGATGGGAGGAAGTTAAAATTGAAAGCTATGAGGGAGCAGAAGAGCAAAATGACATCTGCGGCCGTCTCCGGGCCTGAAAAGGTGATCACCATCATATAAATCGCATCTAATTTAACCCAATGTGCTTCCTTAATCATTTAAGCAAAGTCCCCAGTGAATAAACGGCATTCGAAAATCTAGATGAAGGAAATTAATCAAAGACAGCTCCGTGTCCGCGGTGAGAGATGTGCTGTATCGTGAACATCTGTTCCCCAACAATCTGTTCCTTTGTAATCTCTTCTTCAGAACCAGTCGCTCTGACTGTAATGATGTTTAGGGGCTATTTGTTTCGATTAGAAGAAAAGCAGTGGACTTGCTTTAATTTAATTAAGGTACGGGCGAATTGATTTTTTTTTTTCCTTCCCTAAACGTGTTTGGGGAAATCTGTCTGCTGAATCGGTTTTGACTGATAAATATAGGGGGCGGGGTATTATGCCCAAACAGTACAGGTATTTCGCCCACACAGTACAGGTATTTCGGCTACCTAAACATGGCACTGTGGGCATTTTATCTGGTACTCTGACATACAAATGCCCAGAGGTAAGAATTTTCGCCTTAATTAATTTTTTTCTAGAATTTTGCCAGAAGGGTAGCAAGAAAAAAAAAAAAACACATTCAGTTTTGTTTTAAAAGCAGCAGCTACCAAGAGGAATCATAAATTAAGGTTTAAGTTAGTTTTAATGTCTATTTATTTTTAGTGCAAAAATATTATTATATTGTTGGAAATTGGTAATATTCGGTGACTGGAACGGATTATCTGCATTAACATTATTTCCTATGTGAAAATGTGCTTCGCAATACGAATTTCTCCCTTAAAAACCTGCCTTCAGAACGGATTAAATTCGTATGCCGAGATGCCACTGTAGTTCGCTTAACTGATGTTAACGCTCCAGCTGTGCCTCTAAGGACTCAGGAATCAAAGTCGTTACATTGCATTATGTAGTTTGTTGTTTGTCATTTAAATGCTAGAGAGCCGTTCCTCCCTTAAATCGTTTTTTTTCCTCTAATGAGCAAATCAGAGGACATGTGACTATACAATATATGGCCAAAAGTCCATGGACACCTGACCATCCCCAAACCGTTGCCACAAAGCTGGAAGCACTCATTTGTCTTGTCTTTCTGTGCTGTAGCGTAACGTTCATCTTCACTACAACTACGGCATAAACCTGTTCCTGTGCTCCAAATTCTTGTGGTAAGCCTTTGCAGAATAGGGGACTAAATCTGGAACATTTCATTCTGTATGAAAACAGATCCCAGATATGTAATAATCACCCATTAGTGTACACATTCGTGTATGTATGTGCTGTATTTGGACAAGTGATATGAGTTTCATATATTTGCCATCCTAACAGATTTGAGATAAAGCAACGATCATGTGATTTAAAGTGTAGGTTTTCAGCTTTAATTCAGGTCATTTAACCAAAATATTGTATTTATTGTTTAGCTTTTTTTTTTTTTTTTTTAAACAAAGACCCTCTATTTCCCCAGGCTCAAAATTAGTTGTACAGTTAACCAGTAAGTGCCTGGGGGGGGGGGGGGAGACGGGCTTATCAGATTTAACTGATGCATGCATAGAGACACACTGTCTTTACTGTCAGAAAACAAAAAATATATAGTATGTATACTTGTGTGTGTGTGTGTGTGTGTGTGTGTGTGTGTGTGTGTATATATCTATA
This sequence comes from Leiocassis micropogon, assembly GCA_028565275.1. Taxonomy (NCBI): domain Eukaryota; kingdom Metazoa; phylum Chordata; class Actinopteri; order Siluriformes; family Bagridae; genus Leiocassis; species Leiocassis micropogon. The sequence continues at coordinate 5,757,061 of JAOVVA010000033.1, forward strand.
TAGAATACAGTTTGAACCTCCTTTGAGCAGCAGCCATGTATTTGCCTGAAATCTCTTTGTACTTGGCAGAATTCCTAATGTGATAACCCTCCACAAGGGGGCGCCCCAGCTGCAACACAACCCCAAACATCCACCACCGTATTAAACCCTGGATGACGTGCTTCTCCTGCCCTGCCTCCTTTTATGTCTTGAAACATGCTGACAGTGTCCTTGACCAAAAGGCTGATTTTTGGCCTCATCTGAGCACAACACACACAACAATGCCTGTTATCATTTTAATGGCACTCGTGGACATCAGGTGTTGCATTTTTATAGATGCTCTCAGGAAGAGCTTTTTTTTTTTTTTTTTTGCAGTGCTTTCAAAGGACTTGTTTTATAAAAGTGGCAGTTAACATTTTCAAACTTGACAAGAGGCCGCTTTCTAAAGGATTTGAACCGTTTTAGACATTTTAAAACTTTTGGTTGCTGTCCTATTTGTGCTCAGTGACTTTTTTTTTTAACTGCTTTGTGTATTTTTCTAGCCATTGCATTGCATAACTTTATCTATTACACGCAAAGGAAAAGTCATAGGATCCAGGCATTTTAGGCAACTTTGGAGCTCTATTTCTGGCTTAAAGTGACACTTCCGTTGCTGCCACTTACTGTAGCTCATTATGTTTTTAGTTGATAACAGGTAAAAGAGTTTTAGAGAACCAGGCCACTGTGGCCAACCGCGGGTACATTCTCCTGCCTTGCCCTCTCGCCTCATCGTCATGGTAAACGAATACCAATGGATCGGTATTCAGCACTAGCTACCACTACTGGGGCTTATTTAAAAATGTAACTATTCAAATTTTGCAAAGCACACTGCTATCTGTTAGTTCTACATCTCTGCTGTGCATGCCGATTGTATAAAAGACATCTACACAAGTGCAGTCTATGGATTTTTACCCCATTGAGTATTTTACATGTGTGCAACCCCTATTTATATCCCAGAGAAGCATGACATGGAGTAATGAAAACAACAGAGTTGTACCTACCCGGGTTAGGTTTGAAGGAAGCAAGGACACGGACAGGGCACGGTAGTTTCAAATCAGTCCATTTGATTCAGTATCTCTAACCTGATATCATTTATCACATCACAGAAAAAAGTGAACAGAGTTGGATCTCAGGAAGACAGGAGTAGGCAGCCTCCTCAGAGATCTCCTAAAAGCGCCTCAGCTGTGGTTCAGAAGTCAGCAGGAGCTCAGAAAGGCAGCGAGAAGAAACCGGGAGCTCTGAGCAGCCACTTCTCTGGTTTTAGGACCAACTCAGAAGTGGAGCACGTCGAGACGGGCGACGGCAAGAAACGGCAGAAGATTCTCCCCATGCCTTCACACATGGGACCAAAGATCAGGTACTGACTTGTGCTCTTTTTTTTTTTTTTATACATAGTGAGTAAGTCATTGACAAAGTTTGAATAAAACTTTTTTTTTTTTTTTTTAATGAAACAGGAACCGGGATAAAGGTAAAAAGACCGCCCAGGTCCGGAAAGTGAAGACGGCCCCCAGCAGAAACGAGAGAAAGAGACTCCCTTCCATGGAGAAATCCAATCAAAATAAGAAACAGGTGAGTTCTACTTGTACAACTTACCCAGTTCTATACACCTACAATATTATGATGTGAAAAGGGTCTTTTTAAAAAAAAGTCTGTATAAATCATATTCCCTACAACAAGGATCTTCATATGGCAGCACATATGACATACAATCTGAACAAATGTAAGTATAGATGGAACAATCCCTGTTATAAAATCTGAATCTACGTATAGGCAACAGCCGTTTTGTGCAAAGTGTCTGCACAGGTTTGTAGATCCAGACAGCAAAACACATGGTTAACGTGAGAAATGCTTTTCCGTCCAAATAGTATTTGATCTGTTAGAGTGAGGCCCCACATCCGATTCAGACACATCAAAGAATTTCTAGTAACAGCAACAAGGAAGTGAACATGAGGAATTTTAATGGGCTATGACTGTCCTAACCACACACACACACACACACACACACACACACACACACACACACACACACACACAGGGATAGACATAGAGAATTTCATTAAGGAAGTCTTCGAAGGTACCTCACTGTACTGGGGGCAGAAACCCTTTGTGCTGCATAGCAGGATTAAAGTTGACTAAACACTCTGTCACAAACAAAGAGGTTGGACACAGAGAGACTCGTTATGGAGGTTGAGAAGAAAAGAAAAAAAATCACAAGATCAAGAATCTTAGATTTAGATTTGTAGCAAAACACATTCAAAAATTGGGGAAAAACAAAGTTGGCTATAAAGAAATAAATATATACATAAAAAACATATATTAAAAGGGGCGTTCAAGTCAAAATGGGACTTTTGATTATGCAGAATAACAGAACATCATTATTTCTCTATATAATTCACTGCTACACTAATGCACTTTATCCCAGAGTTCCACTAGACATACACACCATCAAGGTAGAAAGTTTTCTCAGTACAATGGCACCATAATCAGACTGCCTGCTTAACTTTTGAAACGCTGGCCTCCCAGGAACTCCTTTAATAGCCTAAACGTGTGGCCTGGAGTGAGCTCAGAAATTGTGACAATAACTACCAGACAAGGTCCTGTAACATGCAAGTGTACAGTTCCCACAGACTGATGCGTCTCTTGCGCAAGCTATCCGTCGATTTTCTAAGACAGGTGTTCCACTCGCTCAATGTTCACGGGAACTTTCGCAGTGGGCTCAGAGCCACCTCGGCCGGGACCGTCATTCACGGACGTGCACCATTTAAATGTCTTACTGCAGCTAAGAATCTCATCACTGTAATGTTTTTGAAATCATTCTGTACCATGCTTCATTTTTCTTGACTTTTCACGTCTTGACTTGATAAACGAGAGGGACAACCTGTACGTTTATCTTTATGTTCAGAATGATTTCTTCTGTGGTTATGAGTGTATGTTTTTGTCTTGTCCTTGATTACAGAATGCTAAACCGGTGAAGAGGAAGTTCCAGAACAGAGAAGAAGATCGCTTCGAGCGTCTGGTCGAACAGTACAAGAAGAAACTCACAGGCGGGTCAAACTCTAAGGACTCGATCGTCAAGAAGAGCAAGTGGTTCAGTTGAGAGCCGACGTACTGTAAATAACGCTGTGCGGATGCGAGTGAGATCATGCCAGGGAAACACTGAATTTTACTCGGAGTCTCTGGTGCGATCCTTTTTACATCATGTTCCAATATTTTTCATTTTATGATCTATTTTTAGGTGTAACAGAATATACTCGTTTATGGAAAAATAAATATTTGAGTAACAATGGGTGTAAAGATGTTATTTACAGGTGAGTGCAAAAGTTTTGATCCCCTCCTTTGCTTTCACTAAAAATTCCTTCCGAACCCCAAGCCAGAAGTGTCGGTGCCAGGAAAGGAAAAAAAAAAAAAAAAGCCATTGAAGGGTTTTAGCCAGACACACTGGGACAAAGCTTTCCAATGGAGCGGAGAATGACTGTATCCTGTTCTCTGCTGACCATAAACCTCTCCATTCAGTAACGATCGTGACGGGGTTCGGCAACTCTCAAGAACTCGCCCTTGATTAAACATAAAGAACTCTCCCCCCCCCAAAAAAAGAAATTCTTGTAAAAGAATATCTATCCATCCGATTTCTATAACGTTTATCCAGTGTAGGATCACTGGGAAGAAGTTTAGATTATGTCCCAGAGAACTTAGGGCACAGGACACAAACAAACACACTTAATATTATACTATGGCTTATTTAGGAAAGCTATTCAGCCTATGAAAGGCTGCTCTCTGCTGGGGCGGCACGGTGGTGTAGTGGTTATCGCTTTCACCTTGCACCTCCAGGGTCCAGGTTTGATTCCCGGCCAGGCTCGATTCCCATTGAGTTTGCATGTTCTCTCCGTGCTTTGTGGGTTTCCTCCCGGTGCTCCGGTTTCCTCCCACAGTCCAAAGACATGCCGATCAGGCTAATGGGCGTTCCCAAGTTGCCTGTAGTTTGTGAATGAGTGTGTATGCGTGTGTGCCCTGTGATGGATTGGCACCTTGTCCAGGGTGTACACCACCTCGTGCCATAAGCCTCCTGGGATAGGCTGCAGATCCCCCACGACCCTGAATACAGGATAAATCAGAATAGACGATGAGAGAGAGAGTGAGTGAGTGAGTAAATAACTCTCTTAGTCTCTAGACTTGATTTGACCAAAGGAAGTATGACCTCTGGCAGAGGTACAACAGAGACCAGGAATAACGTGGATAATATTTCCCGGCTGAGAGGATACCAAAGTGACCTACTGATGGGAAATTTTTCCATTGGTTAATCTGAGCTGAGAACAGAGGTCAGGGTTCAGTTAAGTGCATACTTTACAGATTTTTTTTTTTTAAAGCAGGTTTCTATTGTGTAATTTTGCCCCAGATGTATACACAAACGGTGCCTTTTCAGAGAATTAGTTGAAGATAAAAGCTAGCCGGGTGGATGGGCGGGTGAGAGTCAATATTTACTGTATTGGAGGTACACGCGTGTGCTTTTTGGTGCGTCATTCTTTTACTTGTTTCGATTCTCTGGAAGATAATAGCCGCCCTCTTTCTTCATGGTTTATCTGATAACTAACAAACGTCCCATAAAACACATTTAAATGGCACTCTGTCTATGGAGATTTAGCCTTCATTCTTTTAAAGGAGTCTCGTGTTATACTTTACACAGCCCTCTCCCTCCTTAAAATCCACAAATGCATGTCTCATTAAGCCCCAGTACACAGGGCTTTTAGCTGGCAAGACAATTTTGCTGCAACATCAAGCAGCCAGATGGCCGTACAATATAAATGATTGCTAATAAACTGGGTTTGTTTTGTTCGCTCTTTGTGTCCCTTATTCAAGGCTGCGAATATCCTGGAAACAATCACGGCTTAGAGAACCGTCCTTTTTTTATTTCAATGAACTTATGACTATATAAGAAATAAATGCTTTACATCCATGACATAATTCATACAGATGCAGATCGTCTCAAAATTAAGCTATACATAAGATCATAAGAAGTGCTGTTCATTCGGATCTGTTGTGCTTGTCTGCTGGTGGTCAGAACCCTCTTCCTCTCTTCAAGAGGCTTTTTGCTTCCCAGCACAATCAGTCAGGAGTCTTCCGGTAAGACTGTGACATCACTGAGAATACTTGGTTGGTGGTGATGTCAGCGTGTCTAACGTGTGTGTCTGGGTGCATGCATGTGTGAAGGCTGATGAGAAAGCCTTGTCTGGTTCCCCAATGCATAAATTACACAAAACATATTCGAAATAAAAAATAATAATAAAATACAAAATAGTTAACTGGTTCATAAATACATTCATATAAATAAATATAACGCACAAAAAAAAAAACAATCATAAAAAGCAATGCAAGAATCATTCTTTTCAGCATGTTCTCAGCTGATCTAGATTGTGGTTGAGTCTCTGAAAGTATTTCTGCAGTCTATCCAGAGCCACATGTCCCAGGGTGATGTAGTACGCGCTGTGGTTTTTCAGGAAGGCCTCCAGGTTCTTCTCCGTGCCGGTTTTCCTGTGCGCGCACTGCAGTGAGCTCATCCTGTCTTCCAGATAGTGCTGCAGCGTGCTTACGTCACTGTGCACTTGGCTCATGTGACCCTTGGGCAGGCTGTGAAGAACCCGCTGGAAGTTGTTCAGCGTCTCAACCATGGAGCTCAGACCTTCGATGGGTTTATCGGACTGCAGCTCGGGCAGGAGCTCAGGACTGTCCAGGATCATCTTATGGAGTATGTGGAACTGTAAGAGTAGATTGTGGCACGGGTCAGGTTCAAGGAAAACAGCTGGGTTGAGGCATAGCATGCATTTATAGCGTCTCTTCGAGAAAATCTCTGATGACGATGGCATGGACAGGAGTATGGATATGGTTTATTTTACTCACTAATTTGGTGGCATGCTGTTATAGGAAATGAATGAATGACAGGATGAGTTACTGTTAACCCTAAGATAAGAAAATAATAATCACAGTGGTATGAATAATCAACTCTTTGTTGCATTTCCTCACTAAACATTTTGTAATGATATATGTTTTGGGTACTTTAGTGATGCATTATGCAAAAATAATTTTATATCCCCCCTCAAATTTAGCTGCCACAATTGAACATCAACTTAGAACTTCTTCATAATTAGCCATAAAACATTTTGTTCTCAAGTAAAGTGTTATTTCATAACTCCTGCATTTTTCCCATTTGACAAACGTTTCCCCCTGTTATGTTGACATAATGGATCTGTACTTTAAAAACCAAATCATATCAGAAAATATATAAATAAAATATAATTCAAGTCAATAAATATAATAAAATGAAATAAATCCTTAGTCCTTAGTAAAATCCTTACTGAATTTGTCAGTAACTGACATGTTGACCATTTTCCTATAACCATACCTAATGTATTGTACCCTTTTCAAACCAGTTCTACCAAATATCCTTTTAAATTATGTAATAAATCATTTTTAAATAATTATAATTCCATTTTATATTATGTATTATCATTTACGTTATAGTCTTAGCATCTCAATTTTCTCTGTCTTGAAGGTAATATGACAAGTATACTTTTCATATTACCAAGAACACATTCTGAATCCTGGATGCTCTTGCAAAGTGCTCAAATGGAGAAAAATATAAGCGTCAAATATGTTTCTTTACAGAAAATTAATAAATGAGTATATGCTTCCCCCCCCCCCCCCCCAGTTACATACACTTAATCTTATTGTACACTCATATACAGAATATACTCTATTAGCCTTCTACAAGGCAATGCGGATTGAACTTGTTAGAAATGATTCATGTAAAACTGTGATGTGTTTTGCAGCCAGAACTACCATCCGAGTGCTTACTGAATTACTGAAAATGACTCAACACCTTCTGACCAATCGGAATCAAGAATTTAACAGTGTTACGATATAGGTATAACTGTAATCTGTTCAACTTGGACTATAGAAAGAGCAGAAGGAATAATTTGTTCTCTTGGTATTTACCTCATCTTTGTGTTTCTGGATTCTGGAGATGATGTTGTCAACTTGCAGTTTGACAGACGTTTTCATGCTGTCTGTAGGAAGAGCACGGCCATGGGCGAATGTGAGCATCATCACTACCGTCACTATACAATAACATAAAAGGGCAGGGTATACGGCCATAGTGCGTTTTTGTGCCTTGAGAATAGAACAAAACCAACCTGCAGAAAAGAAATGGAAAAAAAAAATCAAAATATTTTATCATATTGACTTGACTTAAGCTTTATATAGACTTTAATTTTTTTTTTTTTAAAAAGCATTTGCAAGCATGAGCTCAAGCTTCTGCAAATATAGCATATACTGTAGAATGGACAAGTATTCAAAAATAATCTAAAATACAAAAGGAAAAAAAAACAGCTCAAAACTCACTTAAAAATTTCAGGTAGAAAAAAATAGCTTCTTTTCTCAGTATATGGAAACCACATGCCACATGGTAATCACATACACTCCAGATGCCATGGATAGAGCCTGGCTTAAAAAAAACTTTAATAATCCATTAAATAAATTTAATAGCGAAGGAGAGTCGGAAAGATAGACGGTAATTGGTTGGAGAGTCGGAAAGATATTAGATGGTAATTGGTCGGTCCACCGTTTATACAAAGTGCGTTCAAAATAAATGAACAATTAGACCGCCTAATATCTGGATCGATGATGTTCCAATAAATCACTCAGGTTCTTCAACTTGCTTTCAAGTAGTTAATTCTTCAAACTCAAATTGAAAAATGTTTTATCCTAAAAAGAGCAATGTCTTAATTTTAACAAACTGCGACGTTACGTTTAATTAACATTAGTCAGAATTTCCTTTGCTCAAACTAATTAGTTGAACATTTTCCCCCTCCTTTTTCTTTTCCAGTCTATAAACAGCTATAATATAACTTTTGTTTAACTTTCTGCTTGAAAAACACAAATTTGATTTTGTCCAGTCAAGTCCAAATTGCTGAACCTGCACTTATTAGAGTATTAAATAACTTAAGAAGTGATTTTTATCAAAGCAAACCAAGCAAAAAGCTTTAACTAGTCAATAAAGAACAGATGCTGTGGATCCATACAACCAGAGGAACAAGACTCAGGGTCTTACCTTCAGGTGAGAGAGCTGTGTCATGCTTAGGCTCCATCAGTGCTGTGGCTTTATAGCTCATAGCTGTTGACTCATCAGTGAATCACTTCAGGCTTTCCTAATGTGATGTCCCAGAGCAGAGATGTGGACGGGGACAACACCCCCCAACCTTACCTCAAATACATCAGACCTAACATACATAATTACAGCAATACACATTTAAACTTGAAGTGTAGTTGGTATTTATTGCATATTTTTCAAATCAAGATTTTACAAAGCATGAAGGTATTCTGTCATGAGTATGTTTTTTTTTTTTTTTAATTGGGGCTAATTTTTTTTAATTTACAATAGCGTGAATAAAATGTTTTTTTTTTGAGCATTCAAAAATGTACAAATATTGTTGTCTGTGATTTTACATTCAAAAGTGATGCAACATCTTTAAAAAAAAAAAAAAGGAGAGGAGAAATTTGAAGAAGTGTTTGTGCTCTTGAAAACACGCATCATGTCCCCGCAGCGGATATTTGCAAAGATATTTCATGGCTAAACATTCCACAGTCGCGCAGTCGCAATTGTGAAAGACCATCTGTTTTTCTCTTCTTACACAATAATATGCAATAGTGTGTCACTCTAGGGAACAGTCCTAATGTAAACATTGACTCCCCCCCCCCATAATGTTGATTCACTCATGATGTTATTTACTTGCCCTTATTAAGCCATTGATCTCTGATCGGGCAAACAGAGTTTGAGATTCAAAGCCTACATTTTGAAGGAACTCGTAACTGGAGTTTCATTTGTATTCTATTTATGCAAGTTAATTTTTGTGGTGCCATTTTAGTGCCAAAGCAAAGGTAAAAGGCATTTAAAACAGAGATAAGCTCTTTTTCAGAGAAACTTGTGTATGCCTAATATCTGTCCTATTCCACTTCTCTTGAAAGAGTGCATTACCTGTATTGATTAAAAATCATATTACATCAATGTATAAATTCACGTAGCTTCTTGCCTTAAAGTTTTTGATTTTTAAAATGATGTCCCACCACATTCATTTGTAAATATTTTTGATATTTTTACCACAAACCACAGCAGGAAGTTGCATAATTTCCTGAAGAAAGTTTCTGAAGAAGGTTGCTTTCAGAGCACATTGTAGCCAATATCAGCAAATTACTAAGTGCATATTTCCTTAGGTTTAATTTTGAATAATTATGTTTTCTTTAAAAGTTAATGCTTTTTAAATTATTATTAAGTCTTGGCACCCAAACATGAATTCACCCATAAAGAATAGTTCCTCGGTGCTGTTCATCAAGAAATCATCAAGATATTTTCACAAATCAGCCTGGGCAGGTCAGTGGTGCAGCCGACATCTTTTTCACCTCACAGCTCCAGTGTAGTAAGGGACAGCCAAGCTGGTGGTTAGGATCCAGGTGAAAGAAGGTTATTAGCAAGATGGTCGTAAATCAAATTATTGTAATCAAACGGAATATCCGGATCATACATAAAACACTGATTGGTAATCACCTGCTTAATATTGAGTGCCACCAAAACAGCCTGGACCCATTGAGTGTGGTAGGGTGCATTATCCTGCTTAACCAAACCACTACTATTAGGGAATACTGTTGTCATAAAGGGGTGTACTTGGTCTACAATAATAGTTAGGTGCAGTAGATGGCTTATGTGAAAGAATGGCAGTGCTTCCCAGCAGGACAGTGTCCAAAGCATCACACTGCCTCTTGCCTTCATCCCATAGGCGAACCTGGTGCACTTTCTTCCCCATCTCTTCCAAATTATGCATAAGAAAATCTGATTATTCAGACAAGGCTCCTTCTTCCATTGTGCCGTGGTCTAGTTCTGATGCTCACGCCCTTTGTTGGTGCTTTCAGCAGTGGACGCAGGTCAGCATTGACACCCTGACCAGTCTGCAGCTATGCAGCCCCAATCTGCAATGCAATGATCTGACACCTTTCTGTCATAGTCAGCATTAACTTTTATAGCAGCTTGTGCTATAGTGGCTCTTCTTACAGATTATACCAAATGACCTAGCTTCCACTCGCATTAGCATCAATAAGCCTTGGGAGCAAAAATGCCCTGTTAGCGATTCAAAGGTTGTCCTTCTTTCGTTCACTTTAGGTAGGTACAAACTATTGGATATTGAAAACACCCCATTATCCAACCATTTGGGCATCATAGAAGCATGTCTGTGTGGTTTACATAAGCAGGTAACAGGTAATAAAAAGGCCATTAAAGTAACTACATTTCAGTGGGGGGTGTCCCCTGGCGGCATGGTGATAAATTGTCTATGACTGATGTAATATCTAGCCTCTCAGGTTCGATCCTGATCTCAGGTTACTGCCTGTGTGGTGTTTCTTTGCTTGCTGTCCCTGTCTCTAATTGGATTTGATCCAGGTTCTTCAGTTTCCTTCCATCTCATAAAAACATGCTGGTAGTTTCCTTGGCTAGTGTTAATTACTAGTAAATGGGAATGAGTATGAGAATATACTGTATCATTGCACTGGTGTTCCATTTAGCATTTGTTCCCATTTACACCAAGTTCCCAGGATAGACTGTAGATCTGCCACCACCCTAATCAATTAGATGAATGAACAAATAAAAACGCCTGTCTTCTTTCATTTGGAAATCCTGACTTAATTATGGAATTCCTGTGCACTGTGTGAACATTTCAATATTTCAATATAATTATTTTGACTTACAGTGGTCAGAATCAGAGGGAATTAGTTTTTAATTGCTGTCATTGGTCTTTCAGCCGCTCCCGTCAAGGGGTTACCGCAGTGGACCATCCCATCTGCATATAACTTGGCACAGCTTTTTAGCCCGGATGCCTTTCCTGATATAACCCTTCCCATTCTTTCCATATGGCAGATGAGAAACCTACCACTGAGCCACTAATGAGATTCTAAGTAAAAATCACTGTACTAAAAAAAAAATGCCAAAGCAATTTTACATTCAAACCAATGTAAGTAAAAAAACGAAAAAACTATTTAGAGGCCAATTAATGATTTGATAAACTCAAATAATGACTCAGTAATGAAAGTAATAATATAACACTTACTATCTTGTTCATTCTCTATACCAATTATTTCGGACATGGGAAGTATGGGAAGCCTGGAGCCCATCACAGGGGACAGGGTGGGGTACACCCCGAACAGGCTGCCAGTCCTTTGCAGGAAAGGTATACCAACTTATAAAACATTACACTCTATAGTTCTGGGCTCCCATAGATTAGGGATACATTTTCGCACCTTTATGTTCAGATTGAGAGTTAAAATCTCAACAGCTATATAAGAACCTGTATGGCGAACTGATACATAAATACAGTTGTGTTACTTCGTCAGGATCCGTGTACACCCAGCTCAAACCCTAAACACAAGCTTTCTTTGCATGTTCTGAGTGTGCTCGGCAGGAGAGACTGGGAACAGAGAACAGTACAGTACAATCGACAATGTTGTCCAATGTCCGGTAATACACTCTCTACCTCAACAGAGTGAGCAACGCGATAGCTCCACTGGGAGATTATTGCTATGTCAGGGATCTGTCTGCACATGTGTGAGGTAAACAGTGATCCAGATCCAGGTGTTACCGGAACCATAAAAGAGGCTTTCGTATGCCACAGGCAGATCCCAAAGTTACGGGAAAAAGCGAAAAGGCACAGGAAATGTTTCTATTCCTGCAGTCTCACTGCTATTTTTGGCCCTGCAAGTCTGTTATTTGGAGAACAGAACAGAAGTAGGAGACACGTGTGTGTGTGCCCAATAGAAAAGTTTTTAATGGTTCCCCTAGGAAGAAGAAAGAGCGAAAAGACCACATACTTCAGGAATGTGTGCAGACATGTGTTTATCATTTAACACATACATATTAACATGGTTTTTTCCCCCCAATAAAGTAATAAAAAAGGACAGGATTGAGAAAGAACCTAATTATTTTAAGTATAAACAGGATCCCGTACTAATTTGTGCAATGCCTGCGTATATAAGGCAATACGACACCTTGCCCTGCATATTAGTCTGATCGTGGACCTCGATGGGTGAGATCTACAGAATTTTTGGGCTCAGAATTCTGTTTCTCTGTCCAACAAATGTTGACACTGGACAAGGAAAGTGTGTTTCAGCCTCCATGCAGCATTTCTCAGAACTCCTTCTTAAACACACAGTGATAACGGGACAAAAGTGTGGTAAAAGAAACAGACATGATTCCCACTGAGGGGAACTGTCTGCTTGGCTGCCATCGCGTCACACTGAGGAAATCAAGAATTTAGCTTCGGGAAGAAAAAAAAAAAATGAACAAATTAGCTGCACATAGCTTCACATTACTTATTTGTCTTTGGTTCTCAAAATGTCATTTCTCTTTATGTTTCCATTTATTTCACTTTAGAATATTAGCTAACTTCTGGGTTCCAGGATTGAATCCCAAATAGCGTAAAATTGAATGCTAGTAAGGGTCGATTCCCTTCTCTGTGTAGAGTTTGCATGTTCTTCCCGTGCTTGGTTGGTTTCCTCCGGGTACCCCGGTTTCCTCCCACGGTTCAAAGACATGCAGATTAGGCTAATTGACGCTCCCAAATTGTCTGTAGTGTGTGTGAGTGTATGTGTGTGTGCCCTGCAATAGATTGGCACCCTGTCAAGGATATACCCTGCCTCGTGCCCTAAGTCTCCTGGGATAGGCTCCAGGACCCTCGTGACCCTGAATACAGTATAAAGCGGTATAGACGATGAGTGAGTGAGTGAGGAATGCAGGGGTTAGGGGGGGATTTGGAATTCAGCCATATATTAGAACCTAGTTAGCTTTATAGCTTGTAGCATGGACAGTTCGGAGGCAATTTGGATGCAAACTATTGTTTAAGATGACAATGTTATCAGATATATTTTCTTGCTGAAAGTGTTGATTGTGGATTTATGAATGAATAAACCCATGAATGTGGGCTTTGGCACGCAGCTGCTCTCCGCTGGGGCAGCATGGTGGTGTAGTGGTTAGCACTGCACCTCCAGGGTCCGGGTTCGATTCCCGGTCAGGCTCGATTCCCGTCTCTGTGTGCATGGAGTTTGCATGTTCTCCCCGTGCTTGGTGGATTTCCTCCGGGTACCCCGATTTCAATTGCCCGTAGCTTGTAAATGAGTGTGTGTGTGTGCCCTGTGATGGATTGGCACCCTGTTTAGACACCAGGTCCCCATTACCCTGAATACAGGATAAAGTGGTATGGACGATGAGTGAGTGAGCTGCTCTTCCCTCAGTACATCAGACCATGCCAACATACTTTCACCCATGCTGGCGACCGACAGGTAGTGTAATTAACAACTGTTAGAACACCTCTGATGAAGAGTGATATATATAGTTTATACATACTGTATAGTTCATATTATACTGTATATACAGTACATAGTTAAACGTCCAAGTGCTGTTATGCTCCATTATCACCAACTGTGGAATGCCTCTTGTCCAATCAGCTTACACAGATGAAAACTGTTAAACTGTTGTATAATTTATTAAAATTTTTGACTCAGGGTCCAATTGGTAACTAGTGTTACTATTTATTTATAAATGAACAGCCCATTTAGCACATAAAGAATTATGCCAAGTCACCCTATGCATTCAAATGACAGAAATATCTAGTAAATGCTGCTTGCTGAGGATGGAAATCAACTATGTGAGATTGGTTTTGAGTATCTCCTTATACTGTACATTTGGTATCAGTTGATTTACATAAAATTTGAGCCTTTATGGCCCTACGGAAAAAAATGTTGAATATTTTATGAACAAATGCCTTAATGCATGTTTTCAGGGAAGGAAATACCTGCAAATGTTTCTTCAGGGGTAGAATGAATATGATTCAGTTGAGCTCTGAGACAAGTGCGCAGGTAACTTTGTATTTTAAAATGCTGAAGTGGAAATACTCACTCACTCACCGTCTATACCGCTTTATCCTGTGAACAGAGTTGCGGGGGACCTGGAGCCTACCCCGGTAGACTTAGGGCACAAGGCGGGGTACACCCTGAATGGGGTGCCAATCCATCGCAGGACACACATACACACTCATTCACACACTACAGGAAATTTGGGGACGCCAATTAACTTAATTTGCATGTCTTTGGACTGTGGGAGGAAACCGGAACCCACGGAACCGAACTCGGAAGGCAAAAATGCTAACCACTACGCCAATTGTGCTGCCTAAGTGGAAATACCCAACAGTTATATTACTGGATTTATTCTCTTTAGCCCATTTCTTCTCATTTTTACACATACACCAGTCAAATAATAAGTCAAATAATACGATACAACATTACATTCCACTTAGGTTTTCTCCTTATGAAATATTGCATTTGTGCGAACCTTGTGTATGTGAATACTGTCATACACAACTCAATGCAATTTAAAATCCTGTTGAAACACTAATTACCTCCTTTGACAAGCCAGTGATTTTAATTTTGCTTGTTTTTCTAGATGCTGATTATCCTGTAAGCATGCTTACTGCCCCATTTAGTGCCATAGAGCTCTTATTAATTAATTCTCATATTTTCATTATCGGGTCACAGAGGCCTGGAGCCTATCCCAGGAGACTTTGGGCACAAGGTCGAGGTTCACTGGACAGGGTGCCAATCCATGGCAGGGAACACACTTACTCTCTCTCACACAAACGCACACACACTACTTTCAATTTGGGAATGCCGATTAGCCTAAACTGCATGTCTTTGGAAACCTTCATACCTGGGGGAAACCCACCAAGAATGGGAGGAACATGAAAACTATTATTGCACCTAAAAATGAGTACTCCAACCAGAGCTAAAGAAGAAGTCTCCTTGGCGATGGAACTCACACTGCCCCATGCTCTGGTGAAGAGTGATAGACTTATCATCCATCAGCTGTTTGTTCATGACAGCACAGCAGTCAGTAGTTAATGATAATCTTCAGAACTGGAAACAATCAAAAACTACATCAGAAGCAAAATGTCTCAGGAAATATTAAATGGATTGGCTGCACAGTCAATTGAGTGTGTCAGAGCCCAGAGCTTGAAAGTAAACAAACATCATTGATGATTTAGCTGCAATGAGTGAATGAGTTTTCTGGTATGAAATTGCTATTATTTGTTCATAGCTGTCATGTCGGGATTAGTGTATAATGCATGTTTTCTGATTTTCTATGATAGTGCTGTAAAGCAGCACTGAACTTAAAAAAAACAGCTTGGTATAACATGAAATGGACCGAATCTGAAAGCAAAACTGGAGCCAGTTGCTCCTGGCTTAGTGGCGTCAAAACATTCCTCACTAATGTCTCACTTTTGCTTCTCCCGTAAAACATTTATTTTTGTAGCAATAGTTAAGTCGTCACTTTTTTTTTTTTTTTTTTTTTTACAGTTCATGGACACATACGGTACACTGCTCTGCTGCACAGTAATACGGACACTGTAATTCTGTCTGTCAATTCTGAATCTTAATCTTGACATAAATGACATAAATGGTAAGATTTCTTTTTTTTTTTTGGTCATGGAGTGCTTAAATACAGTTAAAGAGTAATGATTTCCAGCTGGACATTTATGAGCATACTGCTTCCTTTCATCCATTAAGTGTTAAAACCTGTACAATATGTTGTTTCGTTTTTTTTTTTTTGGGACTGTCAGAGGATCTTTCTGAATTGAAGAAACAGGCAAGCCAGCTAGCCTTAAAATAAAATGTAACTTATGTAAACCCAGGAATTTTGAATGCATGAAGTTTAGTGCAGTTTACTGGAACAATGAAATATGTGTCATTCATATTGGCATTAACTATTGCATTTTGGTATAACAATAAATACCAAAGCTTAGCTACAATACCCTTAGCTGGTCAACCTAATGAAGAGATCAAACAAAATTCAGTCTTTGATTATGATAAGAAATACCATCATAGCAAATTGGCATTAGACCAACAATTGTCCCACATCAGTTGATTCCATGAGGACACTATTAATGGGCACCTAATTGATTACAGGGCCAACAGGCTTTCAGTCAGTGTTGAGCCAAGCGTCAAAATAACAAGATGAAACCGAGCAAATTATTTAATTACAACTTTAAATCAATCCACTTTGGGCCAAAAGTTGGAATTTATACTGACAAAACAAATCAGTTCAAGAACCTTCCTCATGAATTATTCTGATATAAATAAAATAAGACTAAAGAATAACTTTCTCCAGAAAATAATAGATTAACTCCTGATTCCAGATGTAATTGCATCATCCTATGAATTAGCAGGGTTACTGCCCAGAACCATTCATGAGACAGTTTTACATTTCATGAAAAGAATTCCAAGGATTCCAAGGCACAATCAACCAAAAAGTGTTTTGGAATTATGTTCATTTAAGACCTTCACTGACCAGAAGGCTCCACCCATAAATGGCCAAAACTAAAACCATCTGGTTAAAGTGACAGCAGCCAGATGTTACTACAGAAAAAGACAGTAGAGACAACACATGGGTCTGTCTGGCAAAGGTCTTTTGTGATTGCTGAGCCAAAAAAGGAAGTGAAATTTGTCTTGTTCTGTATGTAAGAAGCCTAGGTACACTCTTAATAGATTTGCATCCAATCCATCATCCATCAACTACGTCTGATCGAATAACTATGGGTGTGACTCAGGTCAAGTGACGCTTTCATTTATTAAAGGGGTAGCTCAGTGGTTAAGGTATTGGACTACAATTTGGGAGGTCCCAGGATCAAATCCCACAACCACCAAGTTGTCCCCTGTTGGGCTCTTGAGCAAGGCCCTCAAATGTATAATGAGATAAAAATGTAAGTCACTCTAGATAAGGGTGTCTGCCCAATGCGTAAGTGTAAATTTAAAAAAGTATTTTTTTCTTTATTGCAACATGTGTGCTGTGAGGCAAGTTTGAATGATCCTTTAAAACACAGTACAACATAAAAAACAGTTTTCACAATTTTAGAAGGAAACTGCCTTGGCGTAAGTCGAAGGTTTGTAAATATGATTCTGTTACTAAGTAAAGGACCAACCACGGTCATAAATGACGATGTGAATGAAGAAAATGGCCAGAGAACAAACATGAAGAAAAACTTTTATAGGCTGTACATCCGGGTCACGGTCATGATGACTGACAAATGAAATAAATAACATAGAGCATCTCCTTACAGTGGCACCTGTCAAGAGGTGAGAGGTATTAGGCAAAAAGAGAACAGGCGGTTTTCAAGTTAACGTGTTGGAACCCTCTGAGTGATTTTGATTTTTGAAGGGCCAAATTGTCATGGCTGGAGGGTTAAGTCACAGCATCTACAAACTGTGGGTTTTGTGGGGTGGCCACGGTATGCAGTGTCTAGTGCCTCACAAAGTTGGTTCAAAGGTGCATAATCTGTGAACCGGAGAAGGTCACCCTGTCCGGTCTGATCACAGAAATTGCTTAAACAGTTCATGCTGGCCACACACAAAGGTATCAGACTACAAGGCATTGCAGCTTGCTGTGTATGGGGATGAGGCCAGCCAGCGAGAGTGTCTCTGTTGACCCCTGTCCACTGCTGAAAACTCAGTGGGCACATATGCGTCAAATCTGGACCATGGAGGAATGGAAAGAGGTGGTCTGGCATGATGAATCATGTCTTTTTATTACTGGAATGGCCAGCAGCCTGTGCGCTATGAGCCTGGTGGAGGCATTGTGATGCTCTTGTAATGTTCTGTTGGAAAACCTTAAGTCCTGGCATTCATGTGGCTGTTACTTTGACACATATCACCTACCTAAACCTTGCTGCAGATTAAATACACCCATGTATGTAATTCTGTGTAAAAAGTACAACTTGTAATCGTACTACTAACAACAATTACTCCATAATAAATCAAAAGCTAATGTAGGTTGTCCATTTTACTGTCATATTTCTCAAACATGATTACATCATTCTTCAATAAAAAAGTTTACAATTATTGACTGATAGCACCACAGACAATGACATAATGCAGACAAGAGTGTACTAATTCAATACCAGTCAATAACAAACATTAGTGTCAAGACATAATAAAGTAGACAACCACAGTCTAGGTATGAGCAGACACACTATCAGAAGCATACACATGAAAAATGAATTAAATAAGTTATAGAATATATAGCGTCTCTCTCTCTCTCTCTCTCTCTCTCTC
>JAOVVA010000033.1:5778261-5785761 GCA_028565275.1 Leiocassis micropogon
GTGGTATAAATAAATGTATTGTGCAAACAAGTGAATTTAACTAAATAAATAAATAAATAACTGTTGATTGTAAATAGACTGGTCATTGCACAATGAGACCCTTCAGTAATGTTGCTCTATGTGTAGCAAAGGAGATTGTACTCCATCTGCTGGATGTTAGGTGACAAAGCAGAGAAATGATCTCTGTGACATGGAGAAAAGTACACTGAAAAATACAAATGACAAATAAACAAAAACATTAAATAATATTTGAATCAAAGTTCTCAAGAAAATCAATAACATACAAATTTGTCTCAACTCATTTCTGAGAAACTAAAGAACAAAAAACAAGAACACCAAAAATCACTTATGTACATGAAAGTGCTTTATTATATATATTAGAAATATGCATAATAAATTAATATCTAAAATATTCTGTATTTGTAAAAGTGATTATCAAATATCAACACATCAAGGAGATTAATTAAAGAGGTTCATTCTATAAAGGATACAATAGTTGAATAGAATATAGAATATAATATTTGTAATAGTTCTCACAGAATAACTAATTTCCCCCAAATAACAGCAATAAACGAACAAACAAACAAACAAACAAACATTATATAAGTTAGCAATATCACAGGAGATAAAGTGTGGTGCTACTGAATATCAGCATCCCATTTATCCATCTAGGAACCTTAGTAGTCCAAGTAGGGACCGTGGAGACCAGTGGTGACCATTGAATTTATTTCCATCTTGTACAACCATAGTAGGACCTCCGGTCAACATTCACACACTACAGGCAATTTGGAAACGCCAATTAGGCTAATCTGCATGTCTTTGCACTGTGGGAGGTAACCGGGGCACCCGGAGGAAACCCACCAAGCACGGGGAGAAGATGCAAACTCCATACATGCAGGCCGTCACAGAAATCAAACCTGGGACCTGGAGGTGCAACACAACAGTGCCCACCACTAAGCCACCATCCCGCCAATATCAGCACGGCCATGATTCATAAGTAATCCCAGTAAGGCCAATATTCAGTAAAATGGCATTCTTCCTCTTATGACATACAACACTTTTTATACTACAGCTCTATGATGAAGACATTGTTTAATATTATTGAAATAACACATTATACTGAGTAAGTGACATTTCAGACACAATATGGCCAAATCCTTTACGTTTATGTTTGGTCTGCTAGGAGAAATAGATCCTAAATACGTCACGTTTCATTTTATCTTTAATGTCAAAAGTTATATTCCTGAAAAGAATCATTTTCACACAGTGAAAAATGTCCCAGTGTGATTCTAGGAAATATACTGTATTTCCTCTTGAAACATTGTAAGACCAAAAAAATCTGAAATGATTGTGATTGGAGTTCACTTAAATGCTTGGTGAAGTGGCATTGTAAAAAAAAAAATGGAGAGTAGCAATCATAGCCATGTTAAATAATGAAAGTAAAACCATTTCCACACACAAACACCTTCACACACACAACGTGACACAAATTCACAGGACTGGGACTAATCTGGTTTGTTACTATAAGAAAACCACTTGATAGTGAAACTAATAACCCAGGCCTCCTCACATCACGCATAAAAATTTCACTTGGATGATTGGAAAAAGGTCATGTGGTCTGATAAGTCCAGTTTGACTTGATTCCAGAGCGAGGGATGCATCAGGGTAAGAAGAGAAGCGCATTAAGTGACGCACCCATCCTGCATTGTGCCCACTGTACAAGCCTCTGGAGGCAGTATTATGATCTGGGTTTGCTTGGTCAGGTCTAGGCTCAGTAATGTTACAGTATGTAGTAATAAAATGAAGTCAGCTGACAACCTGCAGGTAGAGAATAACTATGCTATCACATCTGTGGAGTTTTTCTTGCCTGATGACATTGGAATATTCCAGGCTTCAAGTTGTGAAAGAGCAAGAGGAATCATTTTCACACGTGACTTGGCCACCATAATGCGTGCTGTAATCAACACTAAAGGTCGACTTAAATATTACTGTTGGACGTTTCATTATAGCTGGACAGCATAACTGTTATCATAACTGAAAACAAATATTCCACTATAAGGCTATCAATTTTTTTTTTTTATCAGATTGGTCACAAGGTGGCTGTTCATAACAGCAGCTCTGACAGTAATTCAAATCATTAGTGATGAATTCTCCAAGGGAAATGGTGGCTCAGGTGACTAAAGCTCTAGGTTGTTGATCTGAGGATCTGGGTTTGAGCCCTGCTGTTGGTTGGTTGCTGCACCCCATACTACTCAGCCACTGCATGCAGTTCCAGTTCGAAAATGGGAGGGTTGCGCCAGGAAGGGCATCTGGTGTAAGGCTTGGGTGTGGATTGGATTTCAGAACAGCTGAAACAAAGTTTTATTGATGAATTCTATACATTTTTAATACACTGTAATTTATATAGGGACCTATTTACAAAGTGGACACCCATATATTCTAAGGCTAACATTACAAAATGTTATTTAGCAAAGAAGTAACCAATATGAATTGGTTACGTTACGTTTTCTGTTAGTGGAAGTTTATTTAACATTAGTTAAATAAGAAGTCTCGGCATTGTCAGAATATTGTTAAAATAAATGTAAAATATATTGGCGAAATGATGTGGTAGAACAGATAAAAACACTTTGGTATATGTTATTACCGGGAAACAATTCAATTTAAGAAATTAAGAGTATCTCTGCTTTATGTTGGGTCCCATCATACTATCCCACTGTTGATTATTTTATCTACAGTATTTTATTTTCTATCATTGTGTGTTTTATTTTAGGAGTTTGTGATTTACGTGAAGAATTAAGAAAATATTCTGTTGGTCAGTTTGGGGTTATAAAAGCCTTTGGGAATATATATCTTCCTTTACCATGCACTCACTCACCGCTTTATCCTGTATTCAGGGTGGCGGGGACCTGTGTGCCAATCCATCTCGCACACACACTTACTTAAACACTACGGGCAATTTGGGAATGCCAATTAGCCTAACCTGCATATCTTTGGACTGTGGGAGGAAACCGGAGTACCCAGAGGAAACCCATGAACATGCAAACTCCATGCACACAGAGACAGGGAATTGAGCCTGGCCGGGAATCAAACCCGGACCCTGGAGGTGCAAGGCGACAGTGCCAACCACTACACCACCGTGCCGCCCTTTACCATGCATAAAATTTAAATGTACAGAATCTTTATAAATATGATTTAAAGCAACAAGACATTTTGTGTGTCAGGTTTAACAGGTGCTTTATTATCACAAGTAACAAATATGGTCAGATTTTGTATTAGGTTTTCAATTGCAAGATACCTGCACAGCACATTTTCTTTTGGAATTGGAATATTTACATAAATGGTTTATGTGTTATAATGAAAATTTTCAGAAAATTTCATTTTCATGAAAACAGAACGGTAGATTCAGTTACTGGCTCAAAAATGTACACAGACATAAATAATAAATAGACACCTATACTTTTATGATAAATATTACTTTTACTTTCACTCATAATTTTATGATAAAATCTATGCACTAAAATGTGCTGCCGTTACTGTGACCGCTATTTGTTTCCTTCTTTTCAGATAGGACTATACCCATTTTTAAGCATGTCTAGAAGTGAATTCCAAAGGAAAGAGGCTGGATTGTTGATTAATTGAGGGTAAAAAAAAAGTTAAAACAAGGTAAGGAACTGGTTGGCCAGGGTCTGCTGTAAGACATCTTTGTGCTGTCTGAAGATCTGTTTCCTGCTGCTACAAACAAAAAATCCACAAAAGTACCAATAATGTTTTAATATCTTAAAAACTAAGCTTACTCAAAAATAATAGACAATAGATTATATTATGAATAATTAACAATAGATATATGGGTGTATATTTTTCTTTTTGAATTTTCTGTGTATAGGGGCAAATAGAAATAATAAGTATCAAACAATACAACCATGCTGTTCTGTCTTATAGTCTTGAGTCTGAGCGATGAGAAGTGTGTGCAGTTTGGACCCCCCACAAATACTTTTTGGGGTAAGGGCTTCCTGGCTACTCAGTTACAGAACAGCAAGCCCAGACCGCAAAAAGATATGTGAAGAGCATGAGCGCAGGGGAGATATGAAAATAACCCCGGGTTCCATATTGTATCTGAAAAATAAAAAAAACATGTTAATTTTGCAGTTCCTCTGCATATTCAGTGTTTCTTGGTATTACAGACTTCATGTAAATGCATCAATATGCTGAAAAGCAACTAGTTGGTTGGACCTCGAAATACTGTAGATGTTAATTGCCTTTCCAATATTGTATGTTGCTGTCCATAATAACAGTGGGACAAATAAATTCTTAAATTCTTTCTGATTTCTCAGACGCTTCTGCTGATTTACTATGAACATGTAATTACATGTAATTTGCTCTGAATTGGAAAACCCAAGAAATTGACTTAAGTAGACGCTTAACCCACTTCTGAATCCGTGTAATTTTCCCAATGTAACTACATCTGTAACCTCTGATCTGCAGTCATGGACTCTAAACATGATTTTTCATGATAATCTAAATCTAATTCATTCATTCGTTCCCACAAATGTACTAATAGTTTGATCAAAATGGTGCAAAAATCATGCTGGTCGATACTTAACCATGTTTCTTTTCAGTAATACGTTGCAATGTTGCAATAATGCAAGACACAATATATTATATAGCTACAGCATATAGTGTTATATAATGCGAGTTAAAGCATGTTTGTGACAATATAATCACAATGCATTGTTGTTACCGTGTTGTGCATCCATACCCGTTAGATTTAGTTAGGACGTCCAGTAAAATGGCATAGAAAAAAAATTCGCATGATCAGGATCTGGATGAGCAGCAGTTCAAAAATATGCAGTGGCTCATGCGTGTCAGAGGAACTATGTGGGGAACTACTAGCCCTTACCCTGCCTGGTTGATAGCTGTTGTGTAGGAAGTGGTAAATGACCAAATTGGAAAAAACAAAAACTAAGCAAGTTTTAGAATGGGGATACATTTTTTGTTTAAAATCTTTACACAGATATCTAAAACTCACTGAATTGTATTAATGGATAATAAGACTAGTTACCACTGTCGCCTTGCACCTCCAGTGTCTGGGTTCAGTTCCTGCCTCGGGTGTGCATGGCGTTTGCATGTTCTCCCCGTGCTTGGTGGTTTTCCTCCGGGAACTCCGGTTTCCTCCCACAGTCTAAAGACCTGCAGATTAGGCTAATTGGCGTTCCGTAGCATAGTGAATGAGTGTGTGAGTGTGTGTATGTGTGCGCGAACCTGTATACAGGATAAAGTGGTATGGACGATGAGTGAGTGAGAGTAAGTGATAGTAAAATTATTAAATTAATGTAAAATATTTATGTTGAAGCTAAAATTATCACTCATTCACTCATTTGCTGTGCTGCCTATCCTCTACAGGGTTGTGGGAGGCCTGGAGCCTATCCCAGGGGACTCGGGACACTAGGTGGGGGATACCCTGGGCGGGGTTCCCATCCATCGTAGGGCAAAGGCACACACACACACACACACACACACACACACACGCTCACACACTATTGGCAATTTGGAAATTCTACATCTCTTTGTACTGTGGGAGGAAACAGGAGTGCCTAGTGGAAGCCCACAAAGCATGGGAGAACATACACACAGACCTGGTGCAGGAATCAAACCCGAGAGCCTTTTGACTCCCAAATTTTTTTTTTTTTTACATAAAAGACAGCAGACTAGTGTATTGATCAGTAGCAACAAATGATATGTTAGATATTCAAACTGATCAAGGTTGATGAATTTTATACTGTAAATGTTCACTAATAATCAACTAATGTTTCACAAAACCCAAACCCGGCTTATTTGAATACAAATATTTTTTTTAATATATTTTATTTAAAAATATTTTTTAATGTTCTAAGAGGTTTTGAAAGACACAGAAAAAGAAAATTTATGTATTAAAGAAAAACCTGAACTACTGCTAGTAATAACATTCACAATCCATCATCAGATTAAGTATACGTGTTTCTTCAACAGAAAAAATACATTTCTAATTACCTATTTTTATTTTGAAATAAAAATGTATTATTTGTTGTAGTTTTCTTTTTGTTTTTAATGGTATATAACTATTTACGCATGTGATGAATGTGTGATGATGAGTCGCGCAGACGGTTTTCACTTTACAATGCAGACAACCAGTTATAAAATAAACACTTAAATGAAAAAAATAAATAAATAAGACAGAGTATGTGTTTATCTCATATAGTGGACATTTAAATTTGAACTCTTTTCTTATGCACTTAAAAAGTGTGCTTTTGCATGTATTCCACCACAACCTCAGGGGCGTTCCTGACGAGCCTACTTTACTAGCCTGCTTCTTTCCAGACGTAGCTATCTGGTTCATTACTTCTTAATAGGAATTTCAGGAAATTTGTAAAAAAATTTAAATAGTTTAAACCATTCAGTCAAATCGGCCATTCTCCATATGGTTAATGATTATGATTAATGGTGTTGAATTAATAATGAATAATGAACACATGACAAAAATATAGTTATTTGTAATTACCAAGGCAATAAGAGTCATGGTCAAGGTCAATAATGTTCAAGGTTCCTAATTGGGTTAATTTTTGAAAAGTTAAAATGCAAAACCTTTAGATGTTCTTCTCTTGTCTTCCTAGCAAAACTCCAAGCCCTATTACCTATCTAGAGAATTTTTTAAAAGTGCACTCATGTACACATATGTACCTAATTTCAATGGAAATCCTCAGTGTTGGGATATAACATTATTGAGAACGAATAAGTGACTCATTACTTTATTAAAAACATTGCATTTTCAATGAATGGACCCCTACTCCACTAATATTTAGAGAGATTCGTCCTACTTTTGACCTTGTTGCATTTATTTACCATCACCGTACACTTCATAAAATCTCATTTTATGGGTGTTTGTAAATGGCATATGAAATAATAAACTAAATTCCTTTTTTAGATTTTTTGATTTTTTTCAGATGTCTTGTAATATAAGTAATAACATACATAACACGTTTACTTTTAGCTTTTCCTTTTAACATCTACAGGGTGGGAAAAGTTAACAAGACAATATTTAATGGCTATAGAACTTACGTAGTATCACTGGAGCACCATTCATGGTGTAGCACCCCATTTTGCTCTTACTGTGCATGCGTAATTAGACCAGCATTTTCCAGGATGTTGGCTGGGACGACATGGACCTCATGAATGGCCTCCAAGAAGTCCAGATTTCACTCCATGTGATTTCTTCTTGTAGGGCTACACAAAGGAGGAGGTGTACAGGACAAAGCCTTACACACTGGAGGACTTGGAGGCTCAAATTCAGGAGGCTTTCAGCAATATCCCAAACAACCTCCTTCAGAAGGCCATTTGAGGAAAGTGGTTGATGTCACCAGTGCCTATGCTGAAATTTAAAGATTTGCTTTCATTTTTCCATGTAATAATAATACATTTTCAATTTGCATTAGAAATAGGGACTTTAATTTTTGTAATGCCCAGTTA
>JAOVVA010000033.1:5790761-5794151 GCA_028565275.1 Leiocassis micropogon
CACACACACATTAAGTGATTTTTACTGTGAAAATCATGTCAATTTCTATTTATTCGACATCTGTAACCAATTCATCCTTGTGAGGGTTGCAGTATGTCTGAAACCTAAGGGCATGCTGGATTCAAGGCCACAACACATCCTGGATTGGATACCAGTCTTATACAAGGCATGATCCACTCATTTAATAGACAAACGAGTTACATGCCTGTTTTTGGGACATGGTATAAATCTGATGAACACCAATACAACTTTTATAGCATTTTAACCCCCTAAACGAGGGGTGGTGCTCATGTTAGACCTTTGCAGAACACAGTAATGAGAGTAAAAACTAATTTATTTCTCTATATAATCCCCTTCCACACTAATGCACTTATCCCAGTGTTTCAGTAGTGCTTGGATAACATCAAGGAAGAAAGTTTAATGGCTCGATCTTGGAAATGGCTTGGTCAGAACTGTATGGAGAATGTGAGTATAACTCCCAGGCAAGTTCCTGTAATGTACAAGTAGTGCTGGTGAATGATTGTGTGTATAGTTCCTACAGACAGATACGTCTCTTCCACAAGTTGCTGACGTTATCCTGCATTTTTAAGGATTAGGCGTGCCACTCACTGAATGTCCATGGATATGACTGCATGGGCTCCAAGCCACCATGGCCAGGATCATCATTCACAACTTTCTTTAATATGTTTGCGCCTCTGAAATGCTTTCCTGCAGCTAAGAGTCTCATCATCGTACTGTGATCGAATTCTTCTGTAAGTGTCAATCAGTTTTACTCTTTTATTCACAAGAAATTTCAGTCCTGGTTTGAATTGAACAGGCCTCATCCAAAACAACTTATAGTCTTGTGTTTAAACATTAAATTCTCTTTTTTGTGTAAAAACACAATAAAAATCATCTGACTGTAGCGGGTCCAGTATTAGGCAAATACAACCTCAGATAAACAATAATATATAGGCTTACTGTAACGTTTTTTGCCGTGACATTATTTATTAAACAAAAATTAAACCAAAATATGGCAATACTAAGCACCCCCATTATTCAATACCTTGTAGATCCACCTATTGCAGGAAAAACATTTTCTTATAGGACTTTATTGTTCTCTCACATTGTTTTGGTCCATTCCTCTTTAAGTTCATTGAGGTTTTTGAGCATTCACTTATGCACAGCTCTCTTGAAGTCCTGCCACAGCATTTCAATTTGGTTGAGTTCTGGCCTTCAACTAGGCCATTCCAAAACCATAAATAATAATTTTTTTTGCCATTCTAATGTGGATTTACTGGTTTGCTTCAGGTCATTGTCCTGTTGCATGACTGAATTTCGACCAAGTTTTAGCTGTTGTACAGATGTCCTCACATTTGTCTCTAAAATAGTCACATATACAGTCAGATATACAGAGGAGTCCATGGGCTTCTCAATGACTGCAAGGTGCCCAGGGCCTGTGGCTGAAAAAACAAGCTCAAATCATCATCCCCCACCCCCCCCCCCCCCCCACAACCCTGACTGCCAGTGGGTATGAGATGTTTCTGCTAAAATTCTGTTTGTTTTTTGGACTTTAATATGTTCAGTGATGCTTATAGGGTCTGAGATGTTGCTCTTGGGTTTTTGCATTGCAGGGTCTGACCTTGGGGTGATTGTGCCCTTTTCAGATTGATGTGTATCAACAATTGCTTTTCTAAGAATGTGGATTTTGTCTTCTCCTCTTGGCATTGTGTTAGCACACATCTGAATGTTTCAGACCAGCAAACTGACAAAACTTTTGCTTTTGTAGAGGTCTGCACACCTGTGTAAACAGTAAAGGGGTACGTAGTATTGCCCACATGATTTTTTTCCTTTTTGGCTTCATTTTTGTTAAATGCATAATGACACAGTGAAAAAAGTTGTTTGTCTGAGGCTGTATTTGGCTAATACTAAGATTCACTACGATCGGATTTTTATTATGTTTTTATTACAAAAACACATAGACTTAAACAAGGCACAAGGGGCCAACAATGGAAACTATTTAATGCAAACTATTTAATGGAAAATAGTGGTTTGGGGGGTGGAAACTGTGATAACTACTACACTTGTGTACACACACACATACCTGGACAGATAGACACAAACACACTTTCCCTTAATTTATCAGTTGATTCGCTCTGCTTTTTGTTACACTACACTTGCCATCCCACAGCTCTACGGCACCCAGTACGATCATGAGCTCGGATTATTGCCTGTGAAGTTTCTCATGTTCTCCGAGTGTCCATGTGGGTTAACTTCGCATGCTTTCATTTTCTCCCACCTTCTAAAGACATTAACTAAGCTAAATTGTTCTAGCTGTGAACGATTGTGTGAATAAATGTATGGATGAATTTATGAATGGATTCTGTTAGTTAGGAAGAAAACTATCTTAACTTACCAATTAAATACATGGCATTCTTGCTACTTATAAGATAAATATACACAATGTCCTATACATGATATAATAAATGCTACTGATATGTTATCTCCTCAAAACAACAGCCAAGATGTCCTCTAGGGTGATCCTGTGGTAGATGATCCCTATGATGATATGCTTTAAGAGTGGCCTTTCAATGGAAAATGTATGATGCAGCGATCTATATTGGTCTGTTATTTGCAAGAAAACATGATAAGATGGCAGTATAGTAGAACTTGCAGTGTTGAAAAGAAGATGCCGTGCCCTATACATATTCCTTCCTACATGCAAGGTCATTTTACATGCAAGAAAATGTGCCCTTTAAGGTGGCTCTATAGTAAACAAAAACACAAGTTAATCACCTCTAACACTCAGACAGTGTATATCCACCCTAATATACTGACCAAACTTATCTATAGGTTTATTCAAATAATGATTGACTGCAATGACCTACAGTATGCCTTCACTTACAGACACCATTGAGCATCCATGTTGTTTTACTCAACAGTACTCAATTATAAATGCAACATAATATTATTTACAAATCCGATTCCAAAAAAGTTGGGACACTGTACAAATTGTGAATAAAAACAGAATGCAATGATGTGGAAGTTTCAAATTCAATATTTTATTCAGAATACAACATAGATGACATATCAAATGTTTAAACTGAGAAAATATATAATTTTTAGGAGAAAAATAAGTTGATTTTAAATTTCATGGCATCAACATATCTCAAAAAAGTTGGGACAAGGCCACAGTGTTTACCACTGTGTGGAATCCCCTCATCTTTTTATAACAGTCTGCAAATGTCTGGGGACTGAGGAGACAAGTTGCTTAAGTTTAGGAATAGGAATGTTGTCCCATTCTTGTCTAAAACAGGCTTTTAGTTGTTCAACCGTCTTAGGTCTTCTTTGTCGCATCTTCCTCTTTATGATGCACCAAATGTTTTCTATGGGTGAAAGATCTGGACTGCA